>CAUYSK010112359.1:0-21105 GCA_963575035.1 Avahi laniger
CATGCCCGGCTAGTTTTCTCTATATATTTTTAGCTGTCCAATTAATTTCTTTCTATTTTTGGTAGAGACGGGGTCTCGCTCTTGTTCAGGCTGGTCTCAAACTCCTGAGCTCAAACAATCCGCCCGCCTCGGCATCCCAGAGTGCTAGGATTACAGGCGTGAGCCACCGCGCCCGGCCCAAACATAACATGTTTAAAACTAAAATAGTATCCCCCTCCCAAAATAAGCTTCACTTGGAGCCTTCTTCATCACAGTTGAAGCCAATTTCAAACTTCGAGCTTCTCAAGCCAAAAGTCATTGAATTGTCCTTGATTCATCTCTTTTTGCTACATTCTATATCCAATCAATCAGAAAATTCTGTTGACTCTACCTTCGCAATAGTCCCAGAATTGCAACACTTTTCACCACTTCTCCTGTTACAACACCAGCGTCCAAGCCTAGATTACTGTAACAGCCTATTAGCTGGTCTCCCTAAATGTACCCTTGCTCCAAAACAGACTGTTTTTAAGACTCTCAGTGTGTGAATCAACCCATGTCAATTCTCTGCTCAAAACTCTGCAGTGTTTCATAATTCACTAAAAGTAAGGTGAAAGTTCTTACAGTTTATGGGACACCACATAACTGGGCCTCTTTTTTCTTTGATTTCATTTGCTTCTTCTCTCTTTTCTCAGTCTGCTCTAGCCACACTGGCCTTTTCCTTGAGCAAAAAGTCATTTCTTACTGCAGCACAATTCACAATTGAAAGATATGGAATCAACCTTAGAGCCCATCAATTTATGAGTGGATAAAGAAATGTGGTTCTATGTGTGTATTTATTTATTATGGAGTACTACTCAACCATAAAAAGGAATTAAATAATGTCTTTTGCAGCATTTTGAATGGAAGTGGAGCCTATTATTCCCAGTAAAGTATCTCAGGAATGGAAAAACAAACACCATATGTTCTTACTAATAAGCGGAAGCTAAATGATGGGTACATACAGACGCAAAAAGACATAAGGCTCATTGGACACTAAGAAGCAGGGAGGATTGAGGGGGAGGAATAAAAACTTACCTACTAGGTACAATGAAAACTATTCTGGTGATAGGCACACCAAGAGCCCTGACTTAAGCATCATACAAGGTATCCATGTAACAAAAACACTTGTACCGCCTTAATGTTTTGAAATAAAAAAGTCTTAAAAAATAATGTATTATTATTTTATTATAATGATTTATTTTGCTTTATTTTAATTAGTATTTAAAATTTTATTTAATTGTTAAATGTAAATGTTAGTTCATTTTTACTTTACTTTAATTATCGCGATGATGTTATTAATATCACGAATTGCAACAATGTATAACACTGATGCAAGATGTTAAGAGTAGGGAGAAACCAACGGGGAGAGGGAGGTATGTGGAAACTCTGTCCTTTCTGCTCAATTTTTCTGTAAACCTAAAACTGCTCTAAAAATTAGAATCTATTAATGAAAGAACAAATAAGTGAGTGGAAAGAGAGAACATTTTGCTCATTTGACAGACGTTTTGTCCATCGGCGTGATGGAGTCAGCCCGCAGAGCACAAACCTGGGGAAGGAGGGAGAAGGCTCTGCCAGCCTCGCCACTGAGGTCTTCACCCTCCAATGCTCTGATTTTCTGGGTTGTGCTCCACGGCCTCCTGGTGGCCAATAGCTCAGTGAGCTGCTACTCAAGTCCCTCTGTGTAGGATAGATTTCTCAAAGACGGATGTGTCGACTGCAACCAGTGCTCAGTTTCCCAGGAGGCAAGTTTTAGTCCATGTAACCACCCCTCCTCATGATTTAATTCCCCCCGATCTGGGCCCCACCAGAGGGGAGAGTGAGGACCGGTGGGAGGGGCCTGCCCCCATAGCTGCAGCCAGCTCAGGTGGCACCTGGGGGCAAACCGTGAAAAGGTATCCTGCTTCAAGACGCTTACATCTACCTATCAGAAAATTGTCACAATGTTTTGATTTTTCAGACAAGTCACTTTCATATGCTAGAAAACTGTCTAGATAAATACAAACCTTCTATATCTTTACCTCCGATGGCACCTCCTGGTGTGGCACATTCCCCTCCACCTGTCAGCAGGTGGCACATCTGGCCTCCTGGTGGCCGGTTCCGTCAGTACTCTAGGACAGGCCAGCACACTAAGAAGGCTTCTCCACACCCACATGCACCGTCCTTAGGAGCCAGGGGACATCTCAGATGATATTCAGAATCCCTTAGAGCAGTCTCCTCACGAGCCCTTTGTTTCTTAGAGTAATAGCAAACAAATGGGCCATTGTTCCTCATTTCTATATATTTCCATCAGTTAATTGGAAATAGTTCTGCCTGAATAGGAAGGCTTTCTATCTTGGGCTCCCTGAATAGAGGAACTTTGGAACACAATCCTAAATCTTCAGGGAACAGACACCCCACACATCACCCTCCCAGGCTAAATGGCAACTTGGGTCCTGAGAATTTCCAATGCCCATATTTTAGGGGCTTTTTTTTCCTACTAAAAGTAACAATTTCATTCGGGACAAGAGATGTTATTCAAAGATATATAAATAATAGCCTCTGCTGATAACTTTCATCGTGTTGCAAATAGTGCATTGGGAAATGCTAAACTACCCAGCGAATGCCAAGTATGTGGGCTGGAGGGAGGAACGTTTCCCGTTTGAATAAACGAAAAAGAAAGTATTGGTGCTTTCATTTTCATTAGAAAGCATGTCATATAAAACCCCCTAATTTTACCCTTGCTAATTAAGAAACCTCATCCTACTCTGCAAGGAGGACAATCCTCTGGATCCTCGCTAAGCTTGGCCTCTCTCCCCCCTCCACGTTCACTGCACATGCACTCGCTCGGCACTCAGCACTCAGCACGGGCCTGGCGCCGGTGCCATAGAGAAGAAGACAGGACAGATCTTAACCTTGGTGGGCTCATTGTCGATGGGTCCATAGACAATAAAATAATTATTAATACAACGTGGTTGGTGCTATGATACAAATTATGTGGAAGACGTGTAAGTGGAGAGGGATATGCCTGATTCTACATGGGAGTTTCAAAGAAATCAAGTGACACTTTAGATTGATCATTGTGGCAGAAATAATTCAGAAATAATTCTAATTATTGCCAACCAGTTAGTTCTCTTCCTGGGCACCCAGGAGGATGACATTTATCAGTCCTCTGTACCCAACTGAGATACATGAAACTAATTCTGACCGAGACGGAATGTAGGCGAATGTGATGTACGATACTTCCAGACTAGCCCATAAAATATCTCTCGCACCCAATGCTTTCTCCTCCTGTGGCAAATTTGGAGTCACATACTATGGATGGCAGTAAGATAGAAGGAGGCTGGGTTTCTGTGTCACTGCCTGGAAGAGGTACCCTAACTAGAACATCTTCATTGGACATCAGATGGATGAGAAATAAACTTTTATTTTGTTGAGTCACCAAACTGGGAGGGTTATTTGCAACAACTAGCATGATTTATTTAATATTATAGAAACTGGTATTCTGAAGCAACTTGCTGCTGTAACAAAAACATGTGGTCATTTTCTTAGCAGTTGGGCAAGATGTGGCTAGAAATATAGTGTGCTAGGTGACTGAGCATCTATGTCATATAGTGACAAAACATTTGGCAAAATGGTCACTGGCAGAAACTTGGAAGGCAGATTGCATCGCAATAGGATCATGGTGGGGTTGTTGGAAATGGAATGTTAGAAGCATGTTTTCATTGGAATTTTTTTTTTTTTTTAGACAGAGTCTCCCTCTGTTGCCCAAGGTAGAGTTCAGTGGCATCATCGTAGCTCACTGCAGCCTCACTCCTAGACTCAAGCAATCCTCCTGCCTCAGCCTCCCAAGTAGCTGGGACTACAGACATGCACCACCATTCCTGGCTAATTTTTATATTTTTAGTAGAGATGCAATCTCACTCCTACTCAGGCTGGTCTCCAACTCCTGAGCTCAAGCAATCCTCCCGCCTCAGCCTCCCAGAGTTCTAGGATTACAGGTGTGAACCACCGCACCTGGCCTTAATTGGAATTGATTCTGTTTGGAAAGGCAAGAAATACAATAAAGAGATGAGCTCAGAAATAATTGGCTATTTTGTAAACAGAAAACCAAAGATAGTAGAGAGTCCAGAAATTTAGGGCCTTATAGGATTATAAGGGGTAACTGCTTCTAGTCCACAGACACTAAAATATGGGAATAAAAAATTATTTGAGCTGACAAAGATCTAGTGAACTTTCTGAGCTCATTAAAGTGACTCAGGGCAAAGATGTGAGTATGGGCATAGACCTCTTATTCAAGCTCGATTACTTCAAAGAGACTGCCATTATGTTTCGAGAGAGGACCGCAGTGGTAGGGAGACAGGGACTCAAAGGAGATTAGATAGCAATATCCAGAATGTGGTTACTGATACATGGAATTGACGAGAAGCAAATAGATCAGAAGTCACTAAATCGCTGAGATAATTGCACTGCCAAAAATATCATGAGTCTGGACCAAAAAATACCTTGATTGAGACTTAAAAACAATCTTTGTGTACCCAATCTTTCCTAAACAGGAAGTGAGTTCCAAAAGCTTCACTGCCCCAAGGAGAACACATTACCCAATGTCTATTTTCATGTGACCAGGGATAATAATAAGGAAGAAAAAGGGCCCAGAGGGTGAAGTCTGGGGCCTCAAGAACAGGGTCCCACAGAGCAGGTGCAGGGTTTACTCATTTTCCCCAGTGTCCACAGCAGGGACACATCGTCCTGCCTGTCCTAGAGCAGTGGTCCCTAACCTTTTGGCACCAGAGACTGGTTTCATAGAAGGCAATTTTTCCATGGACAGGAGAGGTGGGAGGAGGCAGAGCTCAGGCGGTGATGCGAGTGATGGGGAGCGGCTGTAAATACAGATGAAGCTTCACTTGCTTATCCGCCACTCACCTCCTGCTGTGTGGCCCCCGAGTTCCTAAGTTTCATGGATGATAATTTTTCCATGGATGGGTGTGGAGGATGGTGAGCTGTGGAGCTCTGCGGCCCAGTCCCTAACAGGCCACAGATTGGTACCAGTCCACAGCCTGGGGTTGGGGACCTCAGTCCTAGAGGACTAAGTGCAGCTATGGGCTAGAGATGGATCTGAGACTCTCATTCTTCTGTTTTCCAAACATGGGGACTTCATGCAGTTCTACCCTTGACCCAGCACTGGAAATTGAGGAAGCAGGGTGGCCAAAAATGTATCACTGAGATCACAGCAGCCGAGACCGAAAAAAGCTAATCTGTTTCTCATGGAGAGACCTGAGCAGTCTAATACAGATGGGCACCTGTATTCTCCCCTTGGGCAGAGGAGGAACACGTTTTATTATTTGGGAAGAAAAATAAAGGATTGGTGACCAGAAGAGTGGGCAGTGACAGAGACAATGCTGTGCCTTCATTACAGGGATCATTTTCCTCCTGGGATCCAGCTTGAAGTTGAGCAAGTTAGGAGAAAATGATTAAAAATCAAATAAGTAACAATGGCATTGAACATTTCCAAAAAGGATGAGAGTCACCAGTATAGGTGCGAGCAGGTCAGACACCTTCTAAATTAACCGCGGGGCTTTGAAAAATCAATCCATATGTGTTTAGGAACCAGAAAACTGACTAAAGCAGCGGGAACATTTTGGGTGTACATTGACCGTCTGAGCCTTTATGTTTGAGGGAAGCTGCCTCATGATCGGGCCACAGCCAGTTACCACGTGCCCTCTTTGCTGAGTCGGCGGCAGAGGCTCCTATTCACACGCAGCTCTGAGAAGGGGGGAAGCTGGTGAGCTGGGCCCCGGGAAAATGTGTGTGGTTACAGGGTGCAGAGTGGGGATAATGGGGACTTACTGAGACAGGGGTTGCGCAGAGCGTCAGAGAAGACCTCTCCGAGAAGGTGACATTACAGCAAAGACGGGACAGGTGAGACAGTCTGGAGCCACCCCGGTGGGGCTTCCAGAAAGGAAACAGCAGGTGCTCCAGGCAGGAGGAGCCTGGCCTTCTGGGATGGACGGCTGGCGAGGGGCCGGGCCAGACCTGCGGGACCACATTGAGGGGTTTGAGTTGAGCTTGCTGGAACTGAAGGGGAGATCAGCACAGTTTTGACCCAGCGGTTTTTCTTACTTTCCTGGTGGATACTTGCTATTATGTGTGGTGTTCAGGGTTGGACACCTGGGAGGTTTTCATGGCCAAGCAATTGTGATGGGAGTTCCTTTCTGTCCTCAAGGTCAGCCAGCTGTGTCCCTCCTCCCGTTACCTCCCAGGCCAGGTCCGCAGACAGGTGCACTCAACCGCCTAGGCCCGACTTTCCCCACGACATCAAATTTCTAGTCTGGGAAGGCCATGCTGTCTTTCCGGTGCTTCTGTTTCTTGCTCTCAGCCAGGGGTATAGCCAGGGGTACAGCCAGGGGTACAGCCAGGCCTGTGTCTTGACAGAGGCAAGAAAACCTCGGTCCTGGGGCTTGCGGTTCTTGACACTGGCTCTGCGGCAGCATCATCGCTGATGCTGAGATGTTTCTACAAGGCCAGAGTCCCACCCAAACCTTCCCTTCTGGGCTTTCCTAGCCACAGCTGCCCTGCTCAGGCCATTGCGTGTCCAAAGAGAAGAGTCAGGGTCAACCAATGTTTATGCCAGCAAATGGCCATATTTCTTCTAGAAGAATAGGCATTTTCTTTTCTTTTCTTTTCTGTGACTCCCACATTGTACACTGAAAGGTGTTTTAACACCATGGACAGCTCCACTGGGTCTTCGACCCAGCATTACAGTTTCTACAAAGTATTTCAGCAAGACAGGTGCAGAAACACCAAATTCAAGAGAATTGCTCTCATATGTGAATACATTTAAAAATAGATCACACGGTCTAACAACTGAAATTTAGAGATAAAAGTGTGTCTGTTAGGGTTTTAAGTGCCTATCTCTGTGGATAGCTTTCATCTGTGTGTGTGGCACAGCTGAGCAGCTGACCTCGAGGCTGGCGCGGGGCAAACGCCCAGCACGGAGGGGCTGCAGAGTGGCAGGAGGCTGGCTTTGGGCTCACACCGCCCACATCTGAAATCTAGGGAAGAGTGTTTCAGCCCCTGAGCCTCACAATTCTTGGCTGTGAAATGCGGATGCTGCTTCCGTCCGGAGTCACCGAGGAGCACGGTGTGTAAAGGCCTTGGCAGAAGCTGCCGGTTGTTTCCGGACCACTAATTTTGTAATCACGCTCCCTCGGTCACTTTCGCTCTAGCTTTTTGAACAATAAGATGCTTCTTAAATGGAGCTATTTCCTCCTCTTCTTCCCACGCAGCCCCCACTCCCCTACGTACACACGCACCCACACCCACCTTCACACGTGCTCACACTCGAGCCTATCCACACTCACACTCACTCACACTCGCACACACGCTCGCACGCTCGCTCCCACACCCTCACATGCTCACAGCGTGCTTAGGTGACCGACCACTGTTCCTCCAACTCTTCCGCCTCTCAGCGACCCCAGAGCTCTCTGCACTGATGTTTGGAAAATGCGTGAGACCTCTGCCTCTGGGCTACATTACTGTTTCCTATTCCTTCTATATTTTTGAGTTTTATATGTTATATAGAAAAATGACGTGTGCTCATTGGGGGTGGGGGCCAGAGAGAGAGAGAGAACCGACAAGAGGGTTTAAAGCACCTCCCCCCCACCACCCATCTTCAAATCTCTCACGGCTGAGCTGCCACCAGTTTGTTTACACAGTTCTTCCTGACTGTGGTCAGCTGAGTAACGTCCTCAGACATGTCCTGTCCTCATCTCTGGAACCTGTGAATGTCACCCTACATGGCCAAAGGGATTCTGTACGTGTGATTAAGCTAAGGCCTCGCGATAGGACAGTTCTGGATTATCTAGGTGGGCCTAAGGTCGTCACAACAGTCCCCTAAGGAAGGCAGGCGGGTCAGCCTCGGAGAAGGCCACGTGACGGCGCAGGCAGGGGAGGGACTGAGGCACTTTGAAGATGGAGGAAGGGGCCACAGCCCACGAGTGCAGACCACCAGGAGCTGAAAAAGACAAAGGGGTTCTCTCTGCAGAGCCTCCGGGACAAAGCAGCCTTACAGATACCTTGGCCGCAGCCCTGTGAAACTTACTTTGGATTTCTGACCTCCCAAACTGTAAGGTAATTTTATGTGGTTTTAAATCACTAAGTTAGCGGTAATTTGTTACAGCAGCAATAGAAAAGCAATATACCAAATATTTTTCTATACCACATGTGTGTATGTTTCTTTTTTACCCAAATGGGATCAAAGAATGTATTTGTAGAAAACATACACAGTACTGTTTTTCCGTATCTTCTGAATATCTTTGATATTAATTCCTCTAGCATTATTATCTTTTTAAAGGGCTTTATGGTATTTCTTTGTTTGAGCGAACACATTATATTTAGTCTATTCTCAACATATGCATATTTATTCTCTTTGCATTTCCACTGTTAGAAATGATGTTGCAAGGAATACCCCCATCCGTGTCACTGTGCCCACCTGCGGCTGGGTGTATGTGGGCGAGACCACCAGCCCTGGTTTGGTAGATGCTGTCGAATGCACTCCACATTCATTGCAGCACAAGAGAGCAAACCCTTCCCCACACCTCACCAACAGTGATAGCAGCATTCTCTGCCCATTTTTTGCTACTGGAAATGTTCGTCCTTTCTTCTTATTGATATAGATCTTTATATATTAAATATATTACTTATGTATCAGATAACTTGCAAATATTTTCCCTCTTTGTGTTTGTCTTTTAACATTTTCCTAGTATCTTTTGTCAAGAAAATGTGCTCAGTTTTTAAGTCTTAGCAGTAGGAAAGGCTTTTTTAAACCCAGAAGTCAATCAGAAAAAGATTGCCTAATAAATATCCTATAATGACATCTAAACCTTATAGTTTCATTTAATGATATTTTAGTCTCTAATACATTTGAAGTTTTTATGCGTGTTGAGAAATAGGAATATAACTTTTTTTCCTTAAAGAAAAGCCAATAGTTAGTCTTTTCTCCAGATATTTGAAATACGACCCCTTTTTGTCTACTAGATTCCTCCTCTGCTTGGGTCTGTTTCAGTTCTCTGCTTATCAATTCACTAAATACAAGATAATTTTTTTCTGCCTCTCTCTAGATGATCATATAATTTTCTACTTTTTATGTTACAGAGGTTGACTTTCAAACATTAAACCAATCTTATAATAAACTCAAATTAGACCAGATGTATTATCATCTTTATGTATTGCTAGATTTAGCTTATGTCTTATCTAGGATTTTTGCATCTACATTCATAAGAGAGACTGGCCCATAACTTTCCTTTCTTGTAACATTACCGATGGATTTTGGTAACAAGATTAGGCTGACCTCAAAAGTGACCTGGGAGCTCTCCCCTCTTTCTCATTCCCTAAAAGAGTTTGTGAAAGATTGACAGCTGTAGGTTGTATAGTATTTTCCCTTTTTCCATTCCTGAAATTGGTTATATATATCCTTTCTTTTTCCTTTTTCTCAATTTTATTAATGTTTTCGAAAAATGAGCCTTTTGCTTTGCTGATTATCTCTAGTGTACATTTGTTTTCTATTCCATTGATTTCTGTTCTTATTTTTATTGCCTGCTTCTATTTTTTAGATTTGATATTTTTTCTAGTTTCTTGAGATTATGAAGAAAATAGATTAACTTACAGCTTTTCTTTCTTTGTAATATATGAATTTCATATTTAGGAAATTTTCTTTTAAGCATGACTTAAAATCTTTATCAGATTTAGATATGTAATACAGTCATTATAATTTAGTTCCAAAGATTCTCTAATGCCCTTTCTGATTTCTTTTATATATAGGTTTGTTAGAATTGTATAGCTTAGTTTTTGAATATCCAAGGATGTTCCGGTTTCTTTTTTCCCCCCGAGCTTACTTTCACTGTGGTCAGAGAATATTCTCTTTATTATTTAAATGTTTTGAAATTTTTGAGGCTTGCTCTATTGACCAGCCATGATCACTCTTGGTAAATCCTTCATATGCAATTAAAAAGAAATGTGTATATTGTGGGTTTAGAGTGCAGTATTTTATATATAGTAATTGGGTCAAGTTTGCTAATTGTGCTGTTTAAATTGTCTACTTTTTATATCTGCTTTGAAATAAATGTGTTAAAATCTACCATTATGGATGTGAATTCATCCACTTATCCTTCACGGTTTTTTTGTTTGCTTGTTTTTGAGACAGCATCTTGCTCTGTCACCTGGGCTAGAGTACAGTAACACCATTGTAGCTCACTGCAACCTCAGTCTCCTGAGTAGCCGGGACTACACATGCACACCACCACACCCAGTTAATTTTAGCTATTTTTAGTAGAGACAGGGGTCTTGCTCTTGCTCAGGCTGGTCTTGAACTTCTGACCTGGTGTGATTCTCCCACCTCAGCCTCCTAGAGTGCTACGATTACAGGCATGAGCCACCACTACCAGCTGTCCTTCATGTTTCATCAATTTTGCTTTACATATACTTTGAAGTTCTGTCATTAGATGCATATAGATTAAGATTTATGATATCTTCTTAGTGGACTTACCCCTTTAATATTTTCAAGTATTTATCCCTATTAACACTTCTTGCCTTAAAGTTAACTTTGTCTGGTATTAGCATAGGTATACTGTAATAGTTTTCTTTTGGTTAGGTTTTTCTGGCCTATTTTTTTTCACCCTTTTACTTTCAAACCTTTCTGTGTCCTGATATTTAAAGTCTGTCTTTTGCAAGCAGCATACAGTTGAGTCTTTAAAGCCACAACTGACATTCCTAATCTTTTTCTTGGAGTATTTAGACCATTTATGTTTAATATAATTACTTATAAAGCTGTGTTTGTATCTACTGTGTTACTGTTTGGTTTCCATTTGATCCAAGTGCTTTGTGTTCCTCTTTTGTCTTTTCATGACTTCTTATAAATTAGTCAAATATTTGTATCATTTAATTTTTTTCTAAATTAATATGCTGGTTGTACATTCTTCTATTAGTGGTTATCTAGAGAACTTATTATTTTAAAACTAGAAAAAATCTATTTAAGCAGTATCACAATATGCTCCAAGGCATATTGGGAAAACATATCAAAATGAAAGTAGCAATTACAAATTGACATCAGACAAAATATGACTCAATGTGATTTGTGTTATATGTTTGGTGAAGACTGAGAACTACATCATTTTTCCAGAACCCCCTTCTCTGTATGGCCCTGGCTATAGTTGACCAAAGGAGAAGTGTACATGGTTTGGAAGGTGGAAGTCATTAGCCTTAGAAGTAAGAAGTCACTATCTTAGGTTGTTCTGGTCAGATATAATGATAGACAAATGCAGAGAAAATTGGCAGACCCTAGCTTGTTTTCATTTGCCCCTCTCTGGATCCAATTCATCTTACTTACTGCTGGCCCTGCTGACCAACTCTGTCCCCAAGCCACCACCAGACATATGGCTGTGGACATGCACAGGTGACAGTTACTCGGAGGCAACATCTCCCAGAGGCATCAGTTTTCCTAGACCTCACCATGTGCTTCCCCTTTGGGCCCCACTTCTCTGGTGGATGTGAAGCTCCCACTGGTTCACCTGCTCTTCTGCTTCAGGCCAGCAGGCAAGTGACTGTCTTTCTGACCCTCCACCTCCCTTTCTAGACCTTCCCTCCATCAGCTCCTCCCACACCCGTGAGCTGGACTTCCTAGAATAAGTCTTGTATTTCCATAATTCTAATAATGGCTCTGTGTTTCCAACAGAATTCTGACTGGCACATAAGGCAAAGAGAGCAAATAGAGCAGAGAAGAACATTTTACATTGTTAAATTGTGCAGTTCATAATTAATACATAATTGTAATGAATCTTCAGTTACCAAAAAAAGATTGCTTCAAAACAAAAGGCAAAAGCTGTTTAGAAATACAAATAATATTGACAGAAATAGAACTTTATGCTATATAAACTTGAAAACCCTGATGAAATGGATGTTTTGTTAGACAGATACAAATAACATAAATGGATCTGGTAAGAAAAAAAACACCAGGAAAGAGCTCTGGAAAATTTCAAATTTATCAAAAATCTATCTTCGGAGTTTTGGGGGTTGGCAGTTGTCAGATAATTTTGTAAATCATTATCATCCAATCTTTAAGGAACAAATGACACTATTTGAACTTCATTAGAGTATCACTTATAGATGTGAAAACTTTAATAAAATATTAATGTGTATTGTCTAGTAGTATATTCTAGTAATAATATACCATTCCTAAGCAGATTTTATTGCTTGAATGTGAAGGTCATTTAACATAAATATAGCTGTTCTATAATTCTCGAGTAAATAAATAAGTCAAGGGAGAAAGGCTATAGGATATTTTGATAAATATGAAAAAGGTATTTGATAATATTCATTTCTGAATTTTAAAAAGCTTCTAGAGCTAGGAATAGAATGTCATCTTCTTAATAATCTAATAATCTGCTAGAAACCAGCAACTAAAGTATATTTAACAATCAAAAATGTGGGTACTCCCATTAAAATCAAGAATAAGTGAAAATGCCTACTATCCCTGGTATATTCCTCATTGATATGCATTTGCATTGTCTAATGATTTTAGGCAATGAAATAGGATGAGAAAAGTATGAAGCTGCATACAGCAAAGTAGGAGACAATATTATTTGTCTTTACAGGTGATTTGGTTATCTACCTGAAAAACCCAAGGGAATCAATTGATTAAAACTACTTTAATTAATAACAAATTCTAATTGGATGGTTGGTTAGCAATCCAATACACAGAAATCAATATCTTTCCAGCAGAGCCACAATAACTAGCTGAAAAAATATACATATTTTCAATAAAAAATATAAAGATACTAGCAATAAACTTAAAAAATGTGCAGAGTCACTGTAAAGTAATTAACACTTTACTTCAAGATATAAAATTTTTGAATAAGTGAAGATAGCATTCTTCTAGATAGGAGACTTGTATTAATTCTTATATATATTTAATACAATTTGATAAAATTAATTTATACAATCTAAGAAGTAATATAATAAAATGAATTTAAATTTAAAGAACTTTACTGGATTTTTGTTTTTTTAATTTACCAGAATTATTCTAAGATCAATCTGAAACAACGCACTTGCTGGAATATACAAGATGATTTTTTTTGGTAAAATAACATTTAATTTTGGAGGAGGGGTACCCCCCCAACTTACTGGATAGTAAACATACCAATTTATAATCTAATAATTAAAACAGTATTTTTCTGGTCAAGGACTAGACAGACAAATTACTAGAACGTAATAGAAACTTTAGAAACATACTCAAATGTTTGTAATTATTTCTTATGTCATAATCCCTATAATCGGAGAAATAGTATATTGGAATGATTAATTAATTACTTAGAAAAAATAAATTAGATTTCCTATCTCATGTTTTATACAAAAAAATTCAAATGCATTGAAATTTTAAATGTAAAATATAAACACAAGGGGTAGAAATGAATATATGTATTTGATCGGGTGAGGAAATTCTAAGCATGACTCACAGTCAGATAAAGCATTCTATGAATAGCTCTTCCCTTCACTTTGGTTGATCATTATTCTTAAAATATCATACTAACCAATTGAATCATTGTCTTATGTTTCATGATCCACTAGTTAAAAACAGTGTACACATTTTGCCTTCAAATTATTCTCTCATAAACAACTTACAGATTTAAAAGATTTTTCCAGTAATGGGCTTAAGTTTACCATAAATATAATATTTCTCTTCTACGAAATGACAAGTCACAGTTTAGATATCAGAACACTTTAGGTCCTAAGAGGTTGCAATTTGAATTTAAACTTGCGTAGTTTTAAAAAACTTTAGCAGAATATAAATAATATGCTGGTGTTGGCAATAATTGTTCATAGCTATTTTAAAAATCTGAATTCTGGGAATGTCTTTCCCTGGGCAGCATGTTTTGTTTGCTTTAGGCATTTTGCAAATACAATACTATTGGAACAGAGCTTTCTATCTCCCCCTGAAATAATTTGAGAACCACCCCCATGGTTTGTCATTTTATTGTTTAGCCCATTAACTGCCATGTGAGTTGTATTTAGCTCACAATAGTTTTGAGTCCGGGGCCTCGTGGAACATACATAACTCACTCATCTCTTTACCTTGGGATCCACATGAACTATTTTTCAAGCTGCATATAACTCACACACAGAAAAAAATAAAAATTTTTCATTAAATTAGATATGGTCATTTTGTTTTCAAAGTTTTTATTCTATTTTCACAATAAAACACCATGGCCTCAAGGAAAAAAATTGTTTTTTCTAGTGTGGCAGTCAGTGTGTTAGACTTGAAATTGATTCATCTATCAGTCACTAAATGAGCCTTTATTAACAATACAATTACAGCATTTATGCACATATCCCCTATGACACTCCAAACTTCACCATCTCCTCCCTACAAATCAGTGGTAAAAGAAAGAGGTGAAAGTTTCTGTCGCCTCCCTCCAATAGCTGTGTGCCTTCTGGAAAACACATGCTATGATCTGTGTCTCTAAAATATGCTGAGTGCATTGTCTTGAAAAAAGTCAACTTCTCTGGAAAAAACTGAGCCAAGACATTCTCTCTAACTTTACGATGAAAAGTATCATTCCAGTAGAAAAGCACATGTTCCTTTTCAGAAGGAATGGGAGTGAATTCTGGAAAAGCTATGCGATTGAGCTGAGAGTGAAAACAAAGTAAATGGCATATGTCTTGTATATTACGTGAGTTTCTCTGGAAGTTTTAAGCTCATGAGTATGGCTTTCCTGTTTAAGCAGCCCATTTCAATCTTTTGATTTTTATTTAATAATGCTTACATTTCACAGGTGTGGAAAACCTATGTCTCTTCTGCTCTAAGTTGATCTCTTCCTGAAAGTGGGCTGGCCCAGAACGGGCATTGAGTAATTGTCCTTAAATATTTATAGTCTTGAAAGCTTTTACGCAGCCCCAGCAACCGTGTTAACTGGGTGCCTCCTGCATGCAGGACACAGAGCTGGGGCCAGCGGAGGGCTCAGATTCTGGGAGGCACGGCGCCTGCGGTGACGAAGCCTATACTTCATTTGGGACGTCGAGCAAAAGAGTGAAAAATTAAAAAGTGCAAGAGTTAACATAATTCCCAGCAATAAGGGAAGCCCTATCATTCATTTTCAAAATCACCACAGTAATTTCCACAATTACTATAAATCTCTACCTCCTAATTCCATCCTTTTGGGTTCACAAGGCCAGGGAAGCTTTACAGTGGCTTCGGTCGGACCTGGGTCTGGAAAGGTTGGGCTGCGCTGGAAGGGAGCCGCCGGCAAGCGGTGCACCTGAGCCCCAGGTCAGAGACAAGAAAGCCCGAGGCTGCTGGAGGGGCCATGAGCAAACGGATCCTGGCAGATCGTGGGCTTCAGAACGTGGTGAGCGGCTGAACACAAGGCTGGTCTGGAGCTGAGGTCCAGCTGAGGAGGATCTCAAGGTCAGCTCTTTTATTCAGTCAATCACTGTGTACGTGGCTCTCTGCCAGGGCCTCTGCTGAGCTCTGCCGTACAAGAGTGGCCAGGAGTTGGCATTGTCCCTGTTCCCAGGGAAGGGCAGCTAATGTGGGAACATAAGTGAGTAAATCCACAGTGACCTGACCATGTGTTAAAGGACCAGGGACAGAAGAGAGGTCTCCCAGAGGACAGCTGAGCCAGATCCCAGGGGTGACTGGGAGCGAGGTTGCTGAGTGGCCGATGGACAGCTTTCCCAGGGTAGAGAGGACAGCGCTCAGCCCTGCAGCATGGGAGCAGCCAAGGCTCGGGTGGCCGCGGGTACAGTGCCAATGAGGTGGGGGCGAAACCAGGACCTGGAGAGGAAGGCAGAGGGGGAGAGAGTGGAACCCTGACAAAGAGATGCACAGAGGTCTGCAGTCAGGGGCTGGACTGCAGGTGGTGAGGAAGGGGCCGTGGAGAACACACCTGAATGAAAAACAGTCGCTCACACAGCGCGAATGGCAATCTGTGCCAATGGTGCGTCTCTCTGCTGTTGCTACTCTTTAGGAACCCTTTTACTAGAGAACTGATGATGAACTCAAAGTCCGCGTCCCTCCCTTGGCTCGCTCTCCAGCCATGGCACGCAATGTTGCTAACACTGAAAGTTTTTACACAGAACATTTACCACCCGCTCTGAACAACTTGCCTTTGTGTCTGCTCGTAGGCACAAGAACGATGTTGGGGACCGGGGTGAGTGTCTGACCCCAAGTCCTCATTCAGGAGGGGAGGCACACACAGTGGGGTTCTGTTCGTTTCCGTCCATCCTGCACTCAACACGTGGGAAGAACTCCATGTAGATTTGTCAAATAACTGAAAATTAATACACGAGTGGATGTACGTATCCATCTATGAACAGAGTCAGCTACAAAGACAAGGCAAAATTTTGACAGTTATGAAATGTTCTTGTTCTTTTTTCTGTATATCTTATTGTCAGAATATCCGCCATTCTTCTTTTTTTTCTTTCTTTCTTTTTTTGAGACAGAGTCTCACTCTGTTGACCGGGCTAGAGTGCAGTGCTGTCATCATAGCTCACTGCAACCTCCTGGGCTCAAGTGATCCTCCTGTCTCAGCATTCAGAGTAGCTGGGTACATGCTACTGTGCCCAGCTAATTTTTCTATTTTCAGTAGAGATGGGGTCTCATTCTTGCTCAGGCTGGTCTCAAACTCCTGACCTCAACCAATCCTCCCACCCCAGCCTCCCAGAGTGCTAGGATTACAAGCATAAGCCCAGCCTATTCTTAAATATTTTATGATAAAAAGCAATGGTCTTGTTAGTGGCTGTGTTAAAAGTTAGCCAGATGGAGGCAGCAGGCAGCACTGCATTTATTAGCCCAGGGGCTGCAAACTCAGGTGCCAACTTAGACCATTACGTGTGGGCTGGGCCAGTGGTGAGACAGAGTCACAGGGACAAGGAGTGTCCCTGGGAGAGGCATCCTTTATCCAAATGAATTGTGGAAGATGATATGAGAGCCCTTCAGTTATTCCCGTTTGTTCTGTGTCTGACCTGTCAGAGGACCATGCAGCCCACTCTCCACCACAAGGCTCGCAGGGCTCCTGGCATTGCTTTGGCTGGTGAGACACACTTTGAGACATTGCCATATCCCTGTAGAGTCTTGAGGGCCATTGTGTGGCCTCACCCTGCCTCTCTTCCCCTTGCTATGGGACTGCGATGGGCTGCTACTCCAGCCTGGGTCCCCAAATGACGACAGGATGTGGAGTAGCGCCAGGGAGAAGGGCCACTGAGGATGCGTGCGTACCATGCCGTTCCTATAAGCCACTGAGATCTGGGGGCTGTTTGTTACTGCAGCATAAATGAGCGAGAGCTGACTGATAAAGAGTTTCATATTTAACATTTTTAAACAACACAGTGTAGGCCAAACAAAGCATGCTTGGGCCCGGGGTGTTCTTTCAAATGTGGTGGCCACTCTCCCACCTTCCAGAAAGGCTAATGAGGCCTACCATGATGCTAGATGGGCGGCCTCAATCCCACCCCACAGGCACTGTCCTCCTTGCACGTGTGTGCATGAGGAGAAACAAATGCAACATGGAGAGTCGCAAGCAGTAAGCAACCTCTTGCAAGTCCCTCTGTGGAGAACTTGTTTTCCTGCCCCTCTCCTTTGAATACGGAAATCCCGAAACACAATTGTAAACCAGAGTCTGCACCCAGAGTGGAGGCCCTTGAACTCCTGCAGAATAAACCACATTCTCTTGGCTGCTTGGAGACATTTCACAGCTAAAGTTAAACACTCCTTCAATTCACGGAAATAAATGAATGGATAACAGCAGTGAACAATGTCCTCGCCCATATTTTTTTCCTAAACGTGATCATTTCTCTGCTGGTAGCGGAACTCCTTTTCCACAACCAGTGATTGGCGAGGGATGTAAGAAGGCATCATTCGCAGGACTCAAAACCTCAGGAAGGGATTCCCCTGGTGACTCACTCATTTTCAGGGCTGCCCCCTGGGTCTAGTGGCTGTTCTGTGCCTCTTGCACCTGCTATCTGTTTGTACCGTTGTACCCTCTGTGCTCAGTGTAACATCATTGGTATAATGGTTGAAATTCAGAAGTAAAGTAAAATTATCAAGAGCACTTTTCTCAACAGACAGCCCGTTGGTGGACCAGTGAGAGCACCAGTCATTGCCTATGTCTGTCCTTCTGGCAGCACAGAATTCACTGGAAAGGTCTCGGCCAGCAAGGCCCCGTGTTGAGTCTCTGTCTATGTCTCTAAGGGGGGCTGAGCCTCCTGGGCTGCCCGGCGGGTGTGCTAGGCCTTGCTGTCATGAGAAAAGAATCCACAGGTCTGTAAACTTGCTATTTTTAGGCCCTAGTGGACTTGAGCCAGTTTCCCGAGTGTGGTAATTACCCAAATATTTTATTGAATAGGGACTTGAAAAAGTACAACACATACCTCAGACCTACTCAGAAATTTAAACAGGTTTAAACTGTCACACAGCTAATTCACAGAGACAAATGACAAGTGCCCCCATCCCCTGCACTGGCCACACCTGCCCCGCCCCGCGAGCTCAGCCAGTGCGGCCCCGCTAAATGCCAGCCACATGCCAGCCGTGCAGGGCTTGCTCCCCGACGGGCCATTCCAGACCAACTCCTCTCCTAAACACAAGCCTGTGTGCCCAGCCGTCTCCTGGACATCTCCCCAGGCACACACAAAGGATCCTCAAAACTAACATTCCCTAAAGAGATGCTTCCTGCTCCTCCCAGCGTCCCCCACCCTCAGGCCACTGACCCAGATGGACACTCTGCCCACTCCTCAGTTGGTACCGATGGCTCTACTTCAAAATCTGTGCTGGACCTGACTCCTGCTGCCCACCCGACCCCCAGCTCCCACCTCCTCCTGCCAGAGTTTCCTAACCCAGTCCCCATCCCAACACGGCCCCCACCCATTGACCTTTCTACCCTAACACAGAGTAATCTTGATCGCCAGACCCACAAATCTCCAGGTCTTCACCTTCCTACTATGGGGAAAGGGAGGTCTGGCCTGGGGTGCAGGCGCACCAGTCTGCGGTGGTTTCCCTTCGGCGTCCTGGGAGGCTGCTGTTGTCTCTGGTTGTTAGACACCATGTGTGGACGCTAAAGCCTCGAGAATGTGCTTTAGCAATTATTGGAAATAGAGATGCCTCCAGTCTACCTCTCAAAGTCCCAGCTTGAACAAATGAACAAAACAGATACCCACAGGGCTTGGCAGGGAACAGAGAACAGTCAGAGAAATAGAAAAATTAATTAGTTCATTAGAGCTGGGGAGCTGGAGAGCTATTCTCTTCCATTAACGGGGAAGCTGGGGTTGGAAGCGAGAGCAGAAGTGGGGAGCAGATGCCACTGACTGCTCTTCTCCTCAGTTAGAAGCAGCAACAAGAAGGCAAGAAGACTGAAGAAAACTCCAGCTTCTTGAAGAACCAGCCACAGAGAAATAACAGCTGCTAATACACACATAGGACCGGTACGATGTGCTGGGCACTCTTGTGAGCACGTCACGGATGTGAATTCTTTTCATCCTCTCATAATCCTAAGCACGAGTTACACCTACTGTTCCCATTCTCCAGATGGGGCACTGAGGCCAGCAAGATTAATCAGCTTGCTCAAGGCCATACCAGGAAATGGCAGAATGACTGTCAGACAAGTTGGCTCCACAGCTCTTGTTCTTAAAAAAAAAAAAAAAAAAAAAAGTCTAAATTTGAGAATGAGCTGCATGCCCTGTTTAAAGACTCTTAAAACAGAGAGAAAATTCAGCAAACTTTCCCTGAGATGGACATTCTGGGTTTATTTACCTGGGACTGCTTCCCTGAATGGAGACCCAGCTTACTAACTCCTTGTCCTGGTGGCAGTAAGGTTTGGTACTGGGCTGCCAATGACCTCAGCTGGCAAACTCAGGACAACTTAAGCTGCAGGGAGTGTCCAGGGGTGGCGATGCCTGCAAAGTCTGGTGTGCAACAGAAACACTCAGCAACTGTTGCTTCTTGTTGCTTTAGGCCAAAGCCAGAGAGCAAGGAGAACTAAAGAAGGGAGGTGAGAAAGGAATATTGAAAAAACGAGGATTTTTCTGTTTCACTTTCACATTATTTGTCCTTTTATAAATAATGTGATACATATTGGATACAATATGTATGTATGTACAAATGGATACAATTGTAAATTATATCCATTTAAAGAATGCATATTAATAAAAGGATATATTTCTCTGATAAATGGAATGCAGGTCACATAGTCGAACAGGTGGTAAATGCTAAGTGTTCTGTGGTGCTTTTAAAATGAACCCATCATCTTACTTGCTAAGGCAGGGGCTCCTGTGTTTGCCATCTAAGGCATCCTGTCCCAGCCTCCTTGGTGGAAACCTGGAAGCTCTTCAGTCTTTCCTCACTCCTTCCTCCACATTGAATCAATTATGGAGCCCCGATGATTTTACCTCCTAAACATTTCGTGGCAGAGTCAGCGCTGTGTGTTTGCCAGACCCAGCTCCATTTTGTTCTGTGAGGTCAGCTGGACCACACTTTCCAGCCTCCCTCAGGGTGGGTGGGGCCATACGCCTGAGTTCTGGCCGCTGAGACACATGGGCACAAGTAATGTATTGGCCATCCGCAGGCCTGGCCCCTAAACCTCTGCAGGGCCTTCCGTACTACTCCCCTCCCCCATCCCCAGTCCCTCTGCAGAGAGCTAGCAGAGAATTTCACTGCCCTGGGGCATGGCAGAGCCTCTGCAGGAAAGAGCAGGACCCCTGAATGACAGTGTGAGCAGAGCCCTCACTCCCCATGCCCCAGGCCCCCTCCCAGACTCACTTTGGGCTGGCATGTGAATAAGAAACTCAATGCGTCACACCACTCTGATTTCTGATTATTTCTTTTTTCTTTTTTTTTTTTTTTTGAGACAGAGTCTCACTCTTTTGGCTAGGCTAGAGTGCCGTGGCATCATCCTAGCTCACAGCAACCTCAAACTCCTGGACTCAAGCGATCCTCCTGCCTCAGCCTCCCGAGTAGCTGGGACTACAGGCATGCGCCACCATGCCCGGCTAATTTTTTTTCTATATATTTTTAGTTGTCCAATTAATTTCTTTCCAATTTTAGTAGAGACGGGGTCTCGCTCTTGCTCA
>CAUYSK010112364.1:0-15876 GCA_963575035.1 Avahi laniger
TTAATTCAAGATGGATAAAAGACTTTGATATAAGTCATGAAATCATAGGAATTCTAGAAGAAAATGTTGTAAAAACTCTTCTAGATATTAGCATGAGCAAAGAATTTATGAAGAAGTCCCCAATGGCAATCACAGCAACAACAAAAATAAATAAATGGGACTTGATTAAATTAAAAGGATTCTACAAAGGCACAGAAATAACTAAGAGAGCAAATAGACAAGCTACAGTGCCCATCAATTAGTGAGTGGATTAACAAAATGTGGTATATGTACACCATGGAATACTATTCAGCCATGAAGAAGGATGACTTAATGCCTTTTGTAACACTTTGGATGGAACTGGAGACTATTATCCTACGTGAAGTAGCTAAAGAATGGAACAACAAACACCATGTGTACTCACTATGAAACTGGAATTAACTGATGAGCACACATGTGCTTAGAGGGAAGTAGATCTCAATGGGACTCAAACAGGGGGCATAGGGAGGGGATGGGTTAAATCCTACCTCACAGGCACAATGAACACTATCTGAGTGATGGGCACATGTTTAATCCTGGCTCAAGCATTACAAAAGCAATCCATGTAACCAAAAACATTTGTACCCTCATAATACTTTGAGATAAAAAAGAATGCAAAGTAACTCCATTTTCCCAAGTTTCTTTTATATTCTGTTTGGAGATAAACCCTGAAAATGTTTACTAGTATTTTGTAAAAATGTTATGACTACTCTCAAGTGTTTTGCAAACCTCTCTCTTTGAAATTGATTTTGAGGTATAGTTTATTATCATATAATCACTGAGCTAGAATTTCAATATTTCAAATTATTACAGCTTGTTAGTAAATTCCATAGCATGTTTTTTAACTTATGCAGAACTAGATTATTTTTTGTCATTTATATTTTTGTTTTTTTAAAATTGCTTATATTAGTGGACAAGAGTAGAATCTAGAACAGAGTTGTACAGTTTGATCCAATAGATAGATGAGAGAGAGAGAGAGAGAGAGAGAGAGAGAGAGAGAGAAAGAGAGAGAGAGAGATGGGAAAATGGATACAATGCATATAAAACTACTTAGTACAATGCCTGGCTGTAATTTCCCGCAATAAATATCAGTTGGGTATCATCTTATAGAGGTTTGTTGTTAAAATTATTGTATGCACAATGAGGAGGTATTAATCCTAAAAATAAAACAACTATTGAGCAATTGCATCATTAAGCAGAATATTTTGAACATGTCATGTGGTGTTCTTTACTATGATTTATTTTACTTGCCTGAACAATCAACATTATTCATAAAAGAGGACTCAGCCTCAGAGCTTTTAAACAGCTGCAATATAGTGTATTTTAGTTAAAATATGTTTGCTGCAAGATACTTTTCAATTTAGCACTTGGAAAGGTGCTGGCAAAATTATAGTTGTCAAAATGGTGATTTTCAATAAGCACTATAATTAGCATGCATCGTTTCCAGAAATTGTGCTTTTCAGCAATGGGCCATGACTCACTTGTATTTGCATATAACCCGTGCATGTTAGAAATAAATGCCCATTTATCTTCAGAATACAAAGAATAAAAATTTGGTCTAAATAGCACTGTTAATTAAAGCACCTTAACAGATCATACCCATATCTTATATAAAATGTTGGTTTTGTGTTCTTCAGAGAATTCTGTTAATGTTTAGCTATGCGCTATTTCAAACCTAGCCTGTGCCTGGTTGTGAGAACAACTGAAGTGCTCCTTTTCCCTGATTCTTGGACAAACACATCAAGAATCCTCTGTTACGATTGGTAAATGTGTATAATTCCTCTTGAAGCCACCTACCAAATCCACGCCTCTTGTAAAGAAAGCATCACACTTCATCATGCATCAGAAGATTTCTGGCAAATGCTACGTGGCAAGTCTAGCAATTGCTCAGGATACACAACACACATCATTTGTCCTTCGCTCTGAGAATCTTGGACTCATACTTTTCACTGTGCCTGAGCTCTTCTATCTGCTTTTGGCTTCCTTTGATTTGGGGACCCTACCAGGCTCACTTCCTGCCTTTTTGAATCATGACTCTCTGGCATGGATTTGGATATGCACCTTCTTTTAATTTCAGCACACCAAATTGCTATATCCAGAGATTATTTCCATCTCTAGATCCAGAAAACAAACTGCCTCCTGGGGGACCCTCCTCCAGTCTCCCCACAACAGGAGATAAGAATACTGGGGATTCTTCGGCTGTCAGGAATTTAATTTCAGCTTTTACAACAAGTAACTTTCACCAATTTATCATTCCCACAAACACACTTTTTCTAATTTTTGACAAAAGGTCGATGAAGTGTTTTCTTCTTTTCTCTTAACATTTATTGAAATTTTCAGGTCATCGATTATTCTTTTGTGTGCTTAAATACTGAACTTAATTTTAAATCTTCCAAAGCAAAAACTCCCCTTTTTAAAACTAATATTTAGATCAGACTTTTAATAGATGTGTATCATTTTCAAGGAAAATATTTTGCCAGACTTTCAATAAAAATTGCATGCAAAGTTATCTAGAGGCTACATTTAATATAACAAGCCAAGATAGTTCTTATCAATGTCTTTGAAAATGGGGAAAATAAGTGTCCTATAGCATCCTTCTGAAGTTGGTCCTTAGGGAGTAATTTTTTTAACTGCTATTTTAAACACAATACCTTTGGTTGAGTCTGGGTAGCCAAAAGTATGTGCTATTGCATTAATTTTCAATTTAATTAGGATATCACATTGAATAATATGATATAATATTGATGACTGATACAATGTTTAAAGTAGCCCACAGGATAAATGGATTCCCACATTTATCTAAGAACCTATACTTCTTCTCAGAGAGAAGTTAGTTCTGACTGCTGCAGACAGAATGGAGTCTTGTTCCAATGACATTTAGTTTGCCTTCTCTATTTCCCGTGCTGTGATTCTAGATTCTCTGCATGCTGGGTCGCTGCTTTCCAACCGATAAAGGAGTGCTGGTCCTCGGGTGTCCCCTGCCCGGAATCTAATGTTTCTCCACAGTCCTATCAGAGTGAATTTAAATTCTGTTCTCACAGTCCCAGGGTCTGTTCTTTTGGCATCTGATAAATGGGCTGAATATATCTTAGCTTCCCTGAACAAGTCTGTCACTGGATCTATTTAAGTGTCTTTTAATATAAGATTATGAGGCTTAAAGAAAGAAAGTGATTTTTTAAATGATGTTGCTTAACTCCTGAATCCTCATGGGCTCCCAGTTTTCTATATTTTCAGTTTTACTTCATTATATTCAATTCAGAATGATTTTTTTCCAAATTAGCAAGGTAGCATGAGTTATTTATTAAAAAGTCAAACATTGCTGACATTCATAAGGTAAAATAGTAGAATTCTAATTCCCTAGGGGAATTCCCTTTAACAAATATTTTTCTATGCACAAGTTATAAATATTAAGTGGCATGTTGACATCAAGCCTGCTAGTGGAATCCAATCATGAAGCAAACCTTATTTTTTTCTCTCATAGGCTTTTAATTTTCTCAGTGTGATTGTTTTTCTTGGATGGAAACTTAGGAAATTCCATGAATTTAGATATTATTTTAAGATAAAAACATCAGTCTGGTGCTTTCGGTGGAGGAGGTAGTGGAGTTAAGGAGAATAGAAACCATCACATTTGTCAGGCGTAGTTGTAAGCTGGCTTTATTTATAAAGAAAAAATTTTAAATCATGGGATACTTTGTTAATTCTTCAGAATTTCTTGATCCCCACAGCTGGGTGTTAGGAGGTAATTGTCCATGAGTCTCTTACATTTCTGCCTACCTTGTGAGCAGAAGCACCGAGTGATTTTGTTCTGGACATCTTTTTGTTTTTAGACATCATGTTTACGTAGCAAATAACTTTGGAAGATAGAGATAGTGTCTACATCCAGAATAAAGGGAAGAAATGCTTAATGCCCATTATAAAAAATTTGGGTTTCCTAAGTTCAGGGACCTGTTCAAGGCTGGATATGAATGAACCCCTTTTCTAATAAAATAGATTGCTTGTTCAACCCCCTGACATTACGATTCAATAGAACTGTCATGATAGGTATCTCAAGATAACATAGTCACTCCATGCTTCATCATCAGGTGATCAATCTCTGCTACGGTTCAGTAGTGCACTGGAGGTGCTCTCCCGTAATTAGGGCATCATTGTATTGCAGAAACAGAAGTAGAGTTTGCATTTTTCAAAGTTATTTAATTACTCCAGCATCATTTAAGGATGTCTTTTCTCTGATCAATTTCCTTTGTATCCTTGTCAAAAATCAATTGACCATATATGAATGTAGAGCTATTTCTGGACTTCTGTTCTGTTGCTTTCTCTATCTTTACATCAATATCATGCTGTATTGATTATTGTCACTATTGCTATTTCTAACCTTAGTGGGCTAGGAGCCAATGTTTCACCATTAAAATGATATTAACTGTGTAAATTTTGCAGATGCTCTTTGCCAGTTAAGGCAAGTTTCTTATATACCCAGTTTGCTGAAAATTTTATCAGGATTATATGTTGAGTTTTGTCAAATATTTTTTTTTAACATTTTTGAGAATAACATAGGACGTCTTAAAATTCAGTGTGTGAATATGGTGAATTACATTGATTGATTATTGAACCAACTTTGCATTCCCAGCATGAACTCCACTCTTTCATGTTGTAGTATCTTTTTACACAATGTTGGATTCAATTTACATATTTTGTTAAGATTTTTGCATCCATATTGATGTAGAATGTTGGTCTACAATTTTTCTTCTCTTTTAATATTCTTGTCTCGTTTTTATAGCAATGCTGGCATTATTGAATGAGTTGGAAAGCATGCCATCCTCTTCGATTTTCTGGAAAGTTTATGTAGAATTAGTATTCTTTTTCTATAAATGTGTGATAGAATTCACTGCTGAAATCCTTTTTATCTGGGTGGTTCTTTTTTGAAATGGTTAACTACAAATTCAATTTATGAGATATAAAATTATTCATATTATCAATTTCTTTTTTTCTTTTTTTTGAGACAGAGTCTCACTCTGTTGCCTGGGCTAGAGTGCCATGGGGACAGCCTAGCTCACAGCAACCTCAAACTCCTGGGCTCAAGCGATCCTCCTGCCTTAGCCTCCTGAGTAGCTGGAACTACAGACATGTGCCACCATGCCCGGCTAAATTTTTCTATATATTTTTAGTTGTCCAGCTAATTTCTTTCTATTTTTTAGTAGAGACAGTGTCTTGCTCTTGCTCAGGCTGGTGTCAAACTCCTGAGCTCAAACAATCCACCAGCCTCGGCCTCCCAGAGTGCTAGGATTATAGGCGTGAGCCACCGTGCCCGGCCTATCAATTTCTTTTTGAGTGAAGTTTGGACATTTATGTATTTCATAAAATTTTCCCATTTCATCTATGTTGTCAAATTTATTATATTATTCTTTTATTATTTCTTTAATATCTGTATAATTTGAATGATATTACTTATCTCATTCTAATATTGATAATATTTTTTCTCTCGATTATTCTGATAAGTCTGGCTAGAAATTTATCAATTTATTTTATTTTCTCAAAAACCAGCATTTGATTTCACTGAGTTTTCTCAATGTTTTTCCATTTTTTATTTCATCAATGTGTGCTTCTGTTCATAAATTGTATTTTCTCATACAAATTTTGGATGTGTTATATTTGCTCTTATTTTTCTAGTTCCTTAATGTGGAAGTCAAGCGCATTGATTTAAAAACTTTTTCTTTTCTACTATATGCATTTCTGTTATAAATTTCTTTCAGTGTAATGCTTTAGTGCTACTAAAGCATGCTTTCAATTTCTGAAAGAGTTATACAGAATTGCTATTATTTTTTTCAAATTATGATATGTCATGCTTTTATTTTTATTAGATTCAAAATACTTTCTTCTTTTCTTTTACCTGTGGGTAACTTATAAATGTGTTATTTAGTTTCCAAACATTTGGGGACTTGCCAGACATATTTCTGTTATTGATTTCTAGTCTTTTTATCTCCTTGTGCTTCATTTTGGATAGTTTCTGAATTTTATTAATTTTCTTATGCATTATTTCCTCTGATGCTAGGCTTATCTGTATTTTTCATCTCATACATTGTGGTTTTCATCTCTAGAATTTCAAGTTAGGCCTTTTTATATATTCCATGTCTCCATTTAACATATCTACTCTTTCATTTTGCTTTTTGCACATATGGAATTCAGTTATAAAGGTGGTTATAATATCCTCATTAAGTAGTAATTCAGTAAGATTTGTCATTTTAGGGTCAGTTTTTATTAATTGATTTTTCTTCTAATGATTGGTTTTATTTTCTACTCATTTGAATATCTGGAAATTTTTTATTGAATGCCAAAAATTGTAAATTTTATTATGCTGAGAGATGGTTATTTTTGTATTCCTATACAAAAATTTTTTGACCTATGTTAACTAACTTTGTTAAATGTTATTGTAACTTAGTTACTTGGAAATAGATTAATTATTCTGAGTCTTTCTTTTAAGCTGTTAGATAAAACCAGAGCAGCATTTATTTTGGGGCTAATTTTGTCCCACTATTGAGGCAATTTCCTTCTGTATGCTCTATCAATGCCTGAGGAATTATGAGGACCTCTATACTGGCTGTTGAGAGCAGGAAATACTGCTGTCTCCATGTGAATTCTACAGATTTGTCTCTCTAATCTTTTTTTTTCTTGGTTCTTTCCTCAAGTTGATTCATCACTTGCATATCCTGATTAGTATTCAACCAAAGACTTGGGTGTAACCTTCTAAAGATCTTCAAAACTCTCTCTCTTTTAAGTTCTCTCCTCTCTTATACTCTGTCCGTGATTTCTCCCCACACTTTGTATTCATTCCCATAACTCAGGGAGATTCGGCGGTTTTTGTGAACCTCTACCTGGTTTACTGTCCTTGCGCTAGGGTCTGTAAATCATCCACAGGCAGTGAACTTGGCAATTACAGTGTTCTCATAATTTTTTTACATCTCTTGGATCACTGACCTTTTTTTGCTTGCTGCCCACTTCTGCAAAACCATTGTTTCAGTTATTCTGTCTGGTATTTTAATTGATTTCTGGCAACAGAATAACTCTGGCTCATCTTGTTATTCCATCTTGCCTGGAAGTAGAAGTCTTGGAATTTGCATTTGGATACTTTCATTGGGTCTTTATAGAGAATCAATGCAGTATCCTTATCCATTACAGATATTTCCAGCACCATTGGATCTTCAGGATCACTTGGATCAAGATACAAGATACAAGGCAGCTTACACCATAGCTTTGACTTGTTGCAAAACTTTTTCTTACTCTCTGCTCCACTCAAAGTGGATGTACTTATGGGACATGCCATAAATATGCCAACGCAATACTCCTTTGTGCAGTATATTCCAGCTCAGAAATTGACTCAAGTCAAATGCTTTGCTACTTTTATAGTGGCAGGAGACATGGGTTGAACAAATTTTTTCTTTTCTTTACTAGGGCTATTCTGGCATTCTCCAGTGAAGTGGACCAGTTCATACTTCCCTGATATATCAGGCCCATGAATCTTTATAGTGTTTAATCTCAGACCCCCTAGCTTATAAGCACTAGGGCTTATAATTACTTGACATTTGTTGATCACTGCATCCAATTAGCATGATATCATTAATACAATGGATCAACCTGATATTCTGGGGAATATCAAACCAATCAAAGCCCCTGTAGACTATATTATGACAGAGAACGTGAGAGTTAATATATCTTTGTGGCAAAAACATCAATGTGTACTGTTGTTGCCTTGAAAAGCAAACTGGTATTGATTATCTGCACTGATGGGTATGGAAGTAAACATTTTATCAATTAATAGCTGTATGCCAGTCACCAGAAACTGCATTAAACTGTTTTAATAAAAATTCTGCATCTAGCATTGTAGCTGTGCTTGGTTGACTGAAGCTACTAGTCGATTATATTTGTGTTAGTCCTCTATCATATACTCATAACACATTTTTTTTTCAGGGACCAAACACAATAACTTTAAAAATGATTTGATTGAGACCATCATTCCTATATCCTCCAAGCTTTGACAGTGTCTCTAAACTCTGTATGTATTCTCAATATATAGTTTTGGGTTTGATTTACTCTTTTGACCTCAATACAGAAAATGGTTTCAGGGGCTTTCACATAGCCTCCCCATCACAAGGGACAATACAGGTTATTGAATCAACATGAGAAATCTTTCTGCCAGATACATAGAGTATTTATTCCAATGATACATGTAGTGACTGGTATATGACTACAAGGTGCCTCAGACCCGTTGGACCTAGTGTGAGACAGAATGGGACAAAAACTTCATTTGTTACCTATTCTCTTTAAACCTAATACATGACATGCAGAAGGATGATGGCGTTTTGAGTGCCTTGGTATCGGTGCCAGCTCAGTCTTGTATTTAACAGTCATCACAAGCGTTAGTTTCCTCCTTTCCTCATCACACAGTTCCTTAGTAAATGGCAGCAAGTTTCTTGGAAAATAAAAAGCATTAGATTAATATTTATTGTATACATTTCTGGTGGTTTTGCAGGGTCATTCTTCCAGTGGACAGAGTGCCCCTTCAATAAAAGGGTTTCGGGTATGTGAACTGACATTATTCTGAAAACTGAGTGAATGGAGTATTTTCCCCCTTGTGGTGCTTGACATCAGTCTACTGCTTGTCAGGTATCCATTTTTTCATTTATACAAATTGAGCAATACCTCCTCCAGTCCTGTTCTTGTTCCTGGTAACACCTTGACCTAGTAGACATTGTCCTGAAACCCTGTTTGCTAAGTTTCTCTGATTGCTCTTCAGGTCTTGCTATCTGTCGTGACAATCATATCCATCTTGTTTCGTGCTCAGGTACTGTCACATGCCCTTGGGCATTCCAGAACCTCACCATCCCCATTAATATTAGGGAGTCCAATTTCATGGCAGCAATATTATTTTTGTATTTGTGTTGTTTTTGGTTCTTGGTCATAACTTTATTTTTTTAAATAAATTTTTTTATTTTGGAATAATTTTTGACTTGCAGAAATCCTGCAAAGATAGTAAGGAGTGTTTTTGAATAGCTCTTCTTCAATTTCTCCCACTGTTAGGAATTTACATTGACATGTTACATTTGACAAAACTAAAAATCGGATATTGGTACATTAATATATTAAGTAAACTCCAGTATTTATTTGAATTTTATTTGTTTTTTCATTGACATTTTCATTCTGTCCCAGGATCTAACCCTGACCACATTGTATTTCGTTGTCATGTGTCCCTAGTATCTTTTGGTCTGTGACGTCTTCTTAGTCTTTCCTTTATTTTCATGACCTTGACAGATTAGAAGAATGCTGGCTAAGTACACTGTAGAATGCCCAAAGTCTGGGATTTTCTAGTATTTTTTCCGTGATTAGAATGACGTTATTGGTTTTTGGAAAGAGTACCACAGAGGTGAAGTGTCATTACCATCACATCTTATCAGGTGGTACGTGATAGCCATATGAGGTCAATGGTGATGTTAACCTTCATCATTTGGTAAAGGTACTGTTTGCTAAGTTTCTCCACATAAAATTACCATTTTCCCCCTTTTCTTTTGCTAATCTATTCTTTGGAAGCAAATCAGTAAGTCTAGCCCATCTTCATGTTAGAGTATTCACATACATTATTTGGAATTCTTCTGCAAAGAAGACTTATCTATGTTTCTTTCTTTCTTTATATCAGTATATACTCATGTGTATTTATTTTATGCTTTGAATTATAATCCAATACTACAAATAACTTTTTTGAAAAATTTTGTCACATGTATAATACCATATACATGTTGAGTCTTTACTGGTTATCCGTGATATGTACATTGTCTAGTCATACCTGGTCCTTTGAAATTAGGCAGCTCTCCAGCTATCCTTGGGCATCAGGTTTCTTGATGAGGCTGGGAATGTAGTTCTGTGCCTGGGAGCTTGTCTCTATAAATGCACCATACAGATGTTACTTGAGAACATTCAAGAACATAAACCCTAGACTACAATTATTTGAGAAACCTGGAAAACTTCATTCCTTTTTGGTGTTGGGAAAAGAAACTTCTGGTACTGCTACCTCTTAGTAACAAAACTATCAACCTTAAATTACTGAGAATTAAGACTGATTAGCTTGCCTGGAAATAGCTCTTTAAGATCTTGTTACTTAACTATGTCATTCTCTAACTGTACAGGCTTGAGGTTTCTCTATCTGGACTGCACCTTGAAGCTATTGCTGGATGAGTAGGAATAACTTATTTAACTATTTCTGTGTGCCCTGAACTCAGAACTGAGTACCTTTAACTCCTCAGTGCCAAAGTGAGAATAATTTGATACATCTCTAAGCAGCTAGAATAGAGGTAGGTGTCTGGATGAGGGCATTATTTTATGTTCAGGGGCTAATTTTTAATATAGATATCATTTTGAAATAACTGCACAGAGAATCTATGAGGGTGAAGAAAAAACTTCCAATTTTTATATTCTTCTGAACAGGCTTTGATATCCTTGGACTGTGGTGTTTCTATCTCTGCAAACGAAAATATCTCTGACACCTGCTGAATTTTGCTAAACTTGAGCTGAAAATATCACTTAAGTGTTCTATTCAAGTATCATTCCTTTCAAATCATTTCTTAGCAAGGTCTCTCTCTGAATAGGTGAAACTTAGAATGAATAACACTCAGACTACTTGTTTTGAGTCCACTTCTTTTCTTTTCTTTCTTTTTTCTTTTCTTTTCTTTTTTCTTTTTGGTAATTCCAGCAATCTCTTCCCTTTGGTAGCATCAAACAGATATGTGGAAACTAGTAAAGGTTATAGTCCTGAATGGAACTTTCACTTTCTCTCCCAATTTCAACTTTCACCATTAGTCTCTAGTTTTTTTTACTGTATCTATAAAATTAAGCAGCTTTTATAGGCATTCACTCACTGCATTGGTTTTAAGGCTTTTCAAAATTTCATTGTGCTTAACATTCACATATTGATATAATGTTAACTCAAAAGACTATGATATATTATGAGGCCAAAAGAAGAATCATATAAGATTCAGTTGGATGTTGGCTCTGAAATGCTCCATTTTCAGGAAAATCACTTTACCTCCTAAATCTTTTTTTTTTTTAATAATCATCTTGAGTGATTATTTTAAGAATTAAGTTAATATATTTTGAAAATTTTATTTTAAACTGAGCCATACATTGAAATACTGAGGATGTTTTGTTCAGGGTTTCTAAGTCTTAAAATAATACAAAACAATGATACAGACTCTGGTTTCATTAACATTCACTTATTCAAAAAATCTTTTATATAACTTATCTCATTATTAATATTATTTTTTTTATAATGATAATTACTATCGATGTGCACTTCAACAACTTTCCACCTGTTTATGTTCTCTGCTATTTCATTCCTCAGTGTTTCAAAGTTCTCCCTGTACAGATCTTTTACTTCCTTAATTAAATTTATTCCTAGGTACTTTATTTTCTTTGTTGCTGTTGTGAAGGATATTGAGTCTTTGATTTGGTTCTCAGTTTGACTGTTGTTGGAGTATAGGAATGCTACTGATTTCTATACAATGATTGTGTAACCTGAGACTTGGCTGAATTTGTTTATCAATTCCAGTAGTCTCATGGCAGAATCTTTGGGGTTTTCTAGATATGAGATCATATCATCATCAAAGAGAGATAGTTTGACCTCTTCTGCCTCCATTTGGATGCCTTTGATTTGCTTCTCTTGTCTAATTGTTCTGGCTAGGATTTCCAGCACTATGTTGAACAAAACCAGTAATAGAGAGCAACCTTGTCTGGTTCCAATTCTAAGTGGGAATGCTTTCGGTTTTTCCCCATTTAGTATGATGTTGGCCATGGGTTTGTCATATATGGCTTGTATCATTTTTAGGTAAGTCCTGTCTGTGCCTATTTTGTTAAGCATTCTTATCGTAAAAGGGTGTTGAATTTTGTAATAAAAAAGACATCTGCACTAGAATGTTTATAGCAGCACAATTCACAATTGTAAAGATGTGTAAACAACCCAAGTGCCCATCAATACATTAATGGATAAATAAAATGTGGTATATGTATACCATGAAGTTCTACTCTGCCACAAAAAACAATGGTGATCTGGCACCTCTTGTATTATCCTGGATAGAGCTGGAACCCATTCTAATAAGTGAAGTATCACAAGAAAGGAAAAATAAGCACCACATGTACTCACCATCAAATTGGTTTTAACTGATCAACACTTATGTGCACATATAGTAGTAACATTCATTGGGTACTGGGCAGATAGGAGGAAGGAGGAAGGGATGGGTATAGACACACCTAATGAGTGTGGTGCACACCCTCCGGGCGATGAACACACTTGAAGCTCTGACTCGGTGGGGCAAGGACAATATATCTAATCTAAACATTTGTACCCCCATAATATGCTGAAATAAAAAAGAAAAAAATAAAAATTAAAACAAAGTTTCTTTTTCTGTAAAATGATAGTGACACCTACCTCCCAGGTGTACTGGGAAATTTAAATGTAAAATTGCTGAGCACGGGAAACAGCAAGCCATGATATTTCCGTGTGTGTTACCTTTCACTTCCCTCGCTCCTCCCCTTCGATAACCCTAGTGAGGTCATGACTTCTGAGATCTATTGTCTTAACCATTCAGTTTATGTAATTCTTGTAATGAATATACCAGTTAGTTATGTAAGGACTTTGATGATAGAATGAAAGGCACACTAATGTTAAATCATTAAAGTAAGTCCCCAAATGGGCAAAATAGAGAGCAGAAAGGAGAACTAAGCTCTTTCATCAATGGACCATGTTATCTGTGTGATTGGGAGTGAAGTCTCTTTCTTTCTAATTTTATAGACAGATCACTAAGCCTCTTCCTTTCTGTTCTGCTACTACTATTTGTTTTTAGGCTCATAAAATCTCCTACCAGAACTTTCTGCAAAGATTTTTTTTCCAAAAGTGTTCCTGCTGCCAGCCTTTTCATTTCATCCACAGTGATTAAAATTTAGTTTTCTTAGTTTTTTCATATACAATTGCCTCACTTCCAAACATTTATTTTTCTTTTTTTCCCAACAGAATAAAGTCTAAACAAATTAGCCTGACACTCAAGGTCTTCACAGAACATCCTTAACTTCCTCCTTTCTATTAAAAATCATGCATGCTCTGCTCTCCTCAAGACTTTTTCCTGGGGTTTGGGAATGCCTACTCGCCACTCCACTTTTCAGGATGACGGGGGGAAATGGTTTTCACTAGCACTGGAATACTTCCCTATTCTTGTGGTTTTCCTATACCCTGCACATAGCTTTGTAAATATTCTCTGTATCAAAACTGAACTCGAATAACCCAATTTGAATGTGCCATCTGTTGCCTGGCTGTTATATTTGCCACATTTATCTCATGTCATACACTCTATCCTCTAAAGACAGATGGTTTATCTATTGTAGGCATAGTGCTTCAGAACATCCAATTTGGAATGATAAAGTATTTGGGTTTGAATCCTGACTTTACTTCTTATCAGTGCAATGACTTTGGCCAAGTTATTCAGCTTCTCTGAGCCTCAATATCCTCATCTACCAAATAGGAATAGTAATAGCAGCCACCTCACAGAGTTATTGTGAGAAGTAAAGGATTAGATAGAAAATCTATAGCAGAACAAATGCTAAAGAAATGGAGTTTTGGTCATGAATGCTTCTTGGGCACATAGATCTCATCTATTTGTGCTGCCACATCTCTTTTTCTATTTTTCCCTATTATTCTCCACTTAAATTGGTGTATTCTAGGTTCAGTTAAAATCCTCGGGCTTCTATAATCTCTTGTGTTTCTCAATGTTTATGATACTTACTCCCTGAAACTTTCCCTTGTGTTTTTGTCTGCATAGGTTTCCTTTCCCGAACTAAATTCTTAACAATCTGGAGATAGGGACAAGGATTTTTCATTTCTTTTCATCGGTTCTAACTAGCTCGGTGTTGGGGACATAGTAGAAGCTCAACAAATATTTGCTTAGTAATTTGATTTTAATCATTTGATTTCAATTAAGGGAGGTAAATTTTATAACACAAGTAATTTCAATTAAGGTAGATAGGCAAATTGCCTAATGCAAATCTCCAGAATAGATTTATTGATCATCACAGTGCCCATTTCAGGATAGGTACTTTTTGAGTATTTGATGATTTTTGGTAATTATTGTATAGACAAATTATCTGTAATAGCTAAGCACCTCGTTGATTACTGAGTAGACACAATCTCTAATATGCACTTTTTTAAATTAGCCATCAGATTAATAAAAATGATTTAAGCAGCTTAAAAAGCCCAGGAAGAATGATATTAATGCCAATATACTAGCATTCTAGTATTTTTGACATCTTTTAAATATACCAGATTGTGTTCTCACTACAATACTTGAGAATACATAATCCATTTACTTCTTCTGACAATAATATAAAATTTTGATCTCTGTTATATTTTGTATTATACTCTGTGTGGAATATTTATTGGGCCTCTAAACTAAAGTTAAATTACGGAAGGGCCCAAGTACGAGAATTAGTGTTAGTTTCTGGTGAGCAGTGTAACTCACCAGCCCTCTTTAAATATTGCCTTTACCTCTGCCCTAAGAAAAGAATTAAATAAAGGTATAGCCTGTGGGTGGCATTTGAGTCCACTGATCCCTTTCCTGTGCTCTATCTTGCATCTTTATATTGCAGTTTCAGTAAAGCAGCATGGTTATAATTAGTGTTGGCTTCTCAGCATGGCGATGAGATTTAGTGGTACCGTAGACCTTGAGCTACTATGAAAAATCCTCATTGAACTTTGCCAAATTCCTGTTGAAATGTGGCAACTCCCCAAACTTCTGTCTCGTTAGTAGAAATGAACTATAGTGTAAAGAAGCAATGAAGATTGCCTGACTGTGATGTGCATGTCTCTGACAGTGATCTTGATGGTAAGTGGTTCATGGAAATTAAAAGTACATTTATTGTAAACACTGAGCTTGGTGATTAGAAATATTTGGAGTTGGTTTCTTTTGGGACTAAGATCACAGTAAAATGAGTGTTTCTTGGTTTTTGATATAACACATTAAGACATTTTGGGCTTGTAGACTTAAGATATTAATTGTCCTAATGAACCAAGGTAATTTGTTAAGCAAAAAAAAAAAAAAAATGCTGGGAAAATTGGATGGCCACATGTAGAAGACTGAAACAGGATCCACACCTCTCATCTCTCACAAAAATCAACTCAAGGTGGATAACAGACTTAAACCTGAGGCATGAAACTATGAGAATTTTAGAAGAAAATGTTGGAAAAACTCTTATAGACATTGGCCTAGACAAAGAATTTAAGAACAAGACCCCAAAGGTAATCACCACACCACATCACAACACCAAAAATAAATAAATGGGACCTGATCAAATTAAAAAGCTTCTGCCCAGCCAAGGAAATTATCACAAGAGCACACAGACAGCCTACAGAATGGGAGAAATATTTGCATGCTACACATCCGATAAAGGGCTGATAACTAGAATCTATACAGAACTCAGGAAAATCAGCAAGAAAAAAACCCAAATAACCCCATTGAAAAGTGAGCAAAGGCTATGAACAAAAACTTTTCAAAAGAAGACAGAATAATGGCCAAGAAACATATGAAAAAATGCTCAACATCTCTAATCATCAGGGAAATGCAAATCGAAACCACAATTAGATACCACTTAACTCTGGTGAGAATGGTTTTTAGCAAAAAGTTCCAAAACAATAAATGTTGGCATGGATGCGGAGAGATAGGAACACTCATACACTGCTGGTGGGAATGCAAACTAGTACGATCTCTGTGTAAAGTAATATGGAGATACCTCAGAGTTACAAGTAGAACTACCATTTCATCCAGCAATCCCATTACT
>CAUYSK010112368.1:0-54215 GCA_963575035.1 Avahi laniger
TTTCTTTCTATTTTTAGTAGAGACAGGGTCTCGCTCTTGCTCAGGCTGGTCTCGAACTCCTGAGCTCAAACAATCCACCCACCCCGGCCTCCCAGAGTGCTAGGATTACAGGCGTGATCCACTGTGCCCGGCCCCCACTGAATTTTATTCAAGGGGCAGGACCTGCAATGACTGAGTGGACAAAGTATTTGCTCAATGAAACAGCCTGTGAAATCAGGAAGGTACATACAGCTCAAAGTTAAGGAGAACAGGAGAGTGGAATGCTCCACGATGGCCCTGTGATGAACTCTGATACTAGGTAAGCATTTTTGTGAGAGACCATGTCAATACACGGCCTTAAGAGAATGGGGTGGGGTAATCCAATCGGGTGAAGATTCTGGACACCCCTCCCCAACAATGAACCATATCAGTCAATGCAAATACACAGATGGAAAACCAGAAAACCTGCCTCAGGGAATGTGCCCTACAGAAATAGAGCCAAGCATCATGGAAATGGGTATAGTCCTAAGGCAGGGACAGTTGTCTCCAGGAAGTCATAAGAAAAGTAAAACACACAAGGCCTGGATCCATGATACTAGGAGTGGCTGTGATGTCTACTTTGTGCTCAACGTTGTGCTGGCACTCATAAGCTATTTCATTTCTTAACAATCAATAGTAGTTAACATTTAGTTGGTGCTCACTAAATTCCAGGCTGATACCATTTTGTTTAATTTTCATTCCCATGGTATGGAGCAGGTATTACATTTTCTGCTTTACAGTTGAAGAAGTAGGGAAGTTAAGGAATTTGCAAAGGACTGAGTTGAGCACACAGTTAGAAGCACTAAATGATGGGGACCTATGGTTCCATTTAAGTGAAAGCATGGATTTAGAAGAATGTGAAGGAAAATAAGAGAATTTGGCCATAGACCAACTAAGTGCAAAAGGATATTGATTGATTACTTTGTGAAATTTCTTGCATATGACATTGGCAATTTTCTAGAAATGATGCCTTTGACAGGCAAACAGGAAAGCATATCAAAGAAGAATGTGTATTTCATCCACATTCGTTGTGACATTTTGTTTTGCTTTATACAACACGAAATATTATACAGACAATATAAAATGTAGAGTCTAACTACTACTAATAAACACCTGTGTATCTATTACCAGGTTAAGACATGGAAAATTACATATGAGCATTTCCCTGAAACTCCTCAGATAGAATCAAGATTTTGAATTTTACATTAATCATTTACTCACTTTTTAAATAGCTTACATGTGTATATATTGAAATTGAAATTTTCCTGTCTTCATATAAATGAAGTGATATACATATGTATTGTGATTAGCATTTTGGCTCAACATCACTCATCCACGTGAACACATGTGTAGATGTATGCCATGTGCTTTCCTGCTACATAGGAGGCCATTAGAAAAAGATATCACAACTCACTTACCTACTCTGAATCAAGATAATCACGTAACACTCAGTTTTCTGCTATTAAAATCAAAGCTGCTATGAATATTCCTGTGTGCGTCTCCTGATATACAACATATTTGCTAGCCCGTGTTTCTCTAGGCTAGAACCTCCAAAATTATGTTGATGTTTTGTTCCTAATGTTAAATGAGCTTTTAAAAATATTTCACCATTGAGTGGCTTACCATATGTTTTTTGTAGATATACTTTAGCAGGTTAAGAAGGTTCCATTCTATTCCTAGTTTGTTAAAAAATGTTTTATTATGAACGGTTATGGAGTTTTATTGAATGATTTTTTGATATCTTTTGAGATGACATGGTTTTTCTCCTTTAATAAGTTGATATGATAAATTAAATAATTTTCTAATAATTAACTAATTTTGCTTCCAGGGATAACCCCAAATATATGATCTATCATTTAAAAAATCCATTGTTAAGTTGATTTGCTAATATTCTATTCACTTGCTAATGTTCTAGGTTTAATTGGTGTGTAATTTCATTTTCTTACACTGCCTGTGTCAAGTTTGGGTTCCAAGTTAAATACTGCCCTTGTGTTACAGAATAAGTCTGGGAATATTACCTTTTCTTCTATTGTCCAAAAGAATATATGTATATTAGAATCGAATATTTGGTAGAACTCACATGCAAAATCTTCTGATCTGGGCCGGGCGCGGTGAATCATGCCTGTAATCCTAGCACTCTGGGAGGCCAAGGCAGGCGGATTGTTTGAGCTCAGGAGTTCGAGACCAGCCTGAGCAAGAGTGAGACCCCGTCTCTACTAAAAATAGAAAGAAATTAATCGGACAACTAAAAATATATAGAAAAAATTAGCCGGGCATGGTGGCGCATGGCTGTAGTCCCAGCTACTCGGGAGGCTGAGGCAGAAGGATTGCTTTAGCCCAGGAGTGTGAGGTTGCTGTGAGCTAGGTTGATGCCACGGCATTCACTCTAGCCCGGGCAAAAGAGTGAGACTCTGTAAAAAAAAAAAAAAAAAAAAAAAAAAAAAAAATCTTCTGACCCGGTGTTTTCCAATAGTAAAAAATTAATTACTGATTTTAATTCTTTCATAGGTATAGGATCATTTAGATTTTCTATTTTTTCTCAAATTAGTTTTGATAATTTATGTTTTTAGATTGTTCATTTTATCTAGATTCACAGTTTTTCCAACTTTACATAGTTTATAACATTGCTTTCTTACCTGATTAACTTCTTGTTCATATATAATTATAGACCTTGTTAGTGTTAGTTATATATTTTATATTGTTTGTACAATTCCTTCCTTCCTGACAGGGTTTCACCCTGTGGGCCAGGCTGGAGTGCAGAGGTGTGATCATGGCTCACTGTAGTCTCAAACTCTTGGACTTAAGTGATCCTCCTGCCTTGGCCTCCTGAGTAGCTGGGACTACAGGTGCATGTCACCATGCTGGGCAAATTTTAAAATTTTTTTTGTAGAGACAGGGTCTTGCTATATTGCCCAGGCTGGTCTTGAACTCCTGGCTTCAAGCAATCATCTCACCTCAGCCTCCCAAAGTGCTGGAATTATAGATGTGAGCCACCATGCCCAGCCCTCCTTTTTTTTATTGATCAGCTTGATCTTGTTAATTCATTCTTCTTTTTATAATACTGAAATATAAATGGTGAGAACATAAATGCTTTTAAAGCAGACCTTTGTTTGGGTTCTAAAATCAACTTCTGGTGTTGTGATTCTCTCCCTATTTTTGCTTTCCGTTTTATTAGTTTTTGCTGTCTTAATTTTTCCCAGTTATTTGTGGATTTATTCTGCTCTTTTTCAGTTGATAATTAATTCATTATACTTATTTTCTATTATAAACATTCAAGTCTATAAATTTCACTTTAAGTACTACTTGAGCTTCATTTCACATATTTTGTTAAATAATACTTATTTGATTCTCATAATTTCTGTTATGATTTGTTCTTTGACTTATGTTATTTAAAAGTAGGTTTTTAAGTTTCCCTATGTATTTATCTTTTTATAACTGATTAGTTTATATTCTGTATAAAATGGATTCCTTAAAATTTGTTGAGACTTGCCTTATGCTTTAGAACATGATTAATTTTTGTAAATTTTCTATGTCTTCCTCAAAGGGATAACTACTCTCTAGTTATTGGAACAGTGTTCCGTATATGTCCTTGAGGCCAAGCTTATTCATTGCATTTTTGAAGATTTCTATAAGCTACCAAAAGCTCTATGTAAAAAATTTCCTATTTTAATGTGGAGTTGTAATTTTTCATTATAATTCTGTTAATTTGCCTTTAATATTTGAAGCTATACTATTCAGTACACATAAATTCAAAATTATTATAGTTTCCTGAAGAATTTTAAGTTTTAAGAAAATGTAGTATGCATCTTTATCTCTAATATATTACTTTTTGCCTTAAATTCTGCTTTTTAGATATTAAGGTTTTCTTTATTTGCTGGAATACAAAATTCCTATCCTTTACTTTCAATTCTGTCTCTTCTAAACAACATATAGCTAGATTTTTGTCTGATTGTGTGTTAATCTAGTTTGGCGATTTTTGTCTTTTAATGAGAGGATAATAGTTACATTGATTTTATTGACTGAAATATCTGGATTTGTTTCTGCTATTTTGTGGTTTTTGTTTTTGTTTTTTTTTTTCTATATTTCTTCTATTACCACCTTCCATTCTTGATTTCTTGAGGATTTTTTGAAGTTTTTTTTCCCCTCTCTCTCCCATTTTTCTTCCTACAGGTTTAGGAATTATAGACTACATGTACCCTCCACCACCTAGAGTCATGAAAAACAAGTATTCTCTGTTTTTTATTTTCCTAATTCATCTACTGAAAATGTCACCCTTTGGACTCCTGGGTTTCTGGGCCAGGTCAGACTCTTGGGATTACCTCTCTGTCACACAGTGCATAGCTGGAAACCTACACTACAGAATGTCAGCTCCAGAGTTTGCATGTATCTGTGAAATACAGCTTTTTGGATGCTCCGTGTCTTTGACTGTTAATCTATCTGTCTATCTATTAATCATCTGTTTATGATCTAGCATATTCAAGTGCAAACCAGGAGGATTTTCTTTAAACATCTGATAGTTCATCTTGCTAGAAACAGAAGATCAGGCTTTGGTTTTGATGCAATCATTTCCTTATATAGTTTTGACAGGTTTATGCAGGCTTGGGGCAAAGGGGAAAAATGTAATATATTTGATTCGTATGTTTCCTAAGTAAAAAAAAATTTGGAGAATTCCACTCTCAAATGATATTCTTTAGGAATCAAGGAAACAAAAAGTATTAATCCTAAACAAATACTTTCTGTCCACTCTGTATATTTTCATACATTCCCTTTATTTAATCCTTATAAAAACTTCATGAAATAATTATCATTACCTCTGTTTTCTAGATAAGGTACCTTAGACCACATTTTGAGGTTATTAAATTGCTGACTTGGAACTCAAACTCTCCCCAATCCCGATTCCATAGTTCATGACATTTCTCCTAAATCACGTTGCCTCTCACCAAGGAGAGAACTCCGAGGGATTCTGTTCAGAACTAGGAATAACAATCCTGGTTAGTCTTTCACTGGTAATTTTCATAGCAAACAGTGCAGTTATTTACCCAGCATCGGTTAGAATTCTGCTAATTGCTAGCACACATTCTGTCAGCAAACATGGTATTTATCTACTCCAGGAAGAGTCCAGATTGTGGGAAAACATAAACAGTGATAACATAAACAAATGCTTTCAAAGCAAACCTCTGTTTGGGTTCTAGTGTCAAGCAATGTCAAACATTTTTATTTTGAATTGTCATTTTTACTTTTGACTAAATATCATATATTTAATACTCTCTAAACCTCTGAGAGTAATTAAGCCTTCCATAAAACCCCCGATGTTGGCTCATATAGTAAAGCTCATGAAATACACGTATCTGTTTATGCAAGAGCCCATGTAGCCTGGCAGGCTAAGCCCAAACTGTTATTGAAAGCCACCACCTTGCTAATTTTCACGGATGACCCACAAGTGCCATAGATAAGCTAATCTGATTTTATCACTGCGCTTTATCATAACTGTGGAACCTACCACAGGCAAAGCATTGAGGAAAAGGTTTTCTCTCCTTGTCTTTCCACACGTCCCCCTTTCCCAGGCTGAATGTGAATGCCTAAAGTGGATTAAGAGAGCTTCAACATCTGGGCAGCCTAGAGAACAAACCATAAAGATGGCACATGGGCCAGTTTTCACTGGTCATTGTTGTTAAGTCCTCACCAGGGGAACATACGGGAAAGGGCTAGAGTTTGGTGCACTGTGATTTAAGGGTCAGTGAACACAAATGCAAAACCAAGTCGGGCAAGTTTTCTATTTCGAGGCTTCATACACGATCAAAAAGACCCATATGGCACCATAAAGTGAAGTAAAGGAAAGTAAAGATGCCTTGTTTCCACTGTATGTAGCCATGTGTATTTGCAAAGTGTCTCATAAGATGTCGTCATACCCGAGGTTATAAAAGGCTCTAAATCCTTTATTATGTAAGGTTTGCTCCCAAATACAACTTAGAGAAGAAATTATTAGCATGCTTTACTTAGCGGGCATCCCTAGCTCTACTGCTAAAATGAAATGGGTGTGTTTACATAATCTGACATTCAGGAAAAAAAAAATTACACAATTTAGTGTAACTTTCCCAAAGGAGTTGAAGTTGAACAGAAACCAAACGCATATCTGGGTCTGGGGGTGCTTCAGCCTCCAATGCAAAAATGGAGATGAATTCCAAGTGGTCAAAAAGCAAAATTGCTCACCCCTGACAATTCTTTCCCCTTGCTGGAATGGAAGGCATAAGGATTGTTTTTCTGAAATATAAATTACAATCAGCTGCTGTAAGTTCTGTTTTTAAAACTTTCTACTGATGAGAAAGTCTATTAATTGAATGCACATGAAAAGAAAAATACCCTAATACCTTCCCATACTTTTAACTGGAAGGGAAATCTAGATCAAACTTGGGTGTGCCAGGTGTCTTTTAATATGAGGCAATGATCAGATGTTACCATCTTTGCATTAACATTTATGATTAACATTAGGAAGACAAGGTTACATGAGAAGCAATGCAAATGCTGTATCTTTTTAAACTTGATTTGAATCACCCATTTCTGGTTCACATTTGAATTATGGTTTGAACTGTAGCCAAGACAACAGCTGTCAGACACAGAACTGAAATGGTTAATTTGTCCACCATTTCCTTGTTTTGACATTGTGGGGTGCATTGCCAGTGCTTTCTATATATAAGAGGGAAGAAATAAGAAGTCTGTTTTCATGTTGTAATTTGGACATGCATATTTGACACATTGTTGCTGATTTCCATGCAACACAATCTTGTTCCCCCTGCCTCTGGGATTGCAATGTTTCTTCTCCAGGCAAATCATGGGAGATGAACAGCTTGGCCTTGTGGGATTCACCTCACCAAAGAGGTAGTTGGTTAAACACAAACACATGGACACACGTGGCTTCTGCTGTCAAGTTTCTTGTCTGCATATGATTCCCTTTTAAAGAATACTATTGAGATTCGGTGTTGACCATTGCACTTTCTCTCCATTTGCACATGGAACTGAACCGGCTGTCCTTTTGGTGGTGGTGATGGGTGGAGGTTTAGGGGCCAGAGCACAATAAATGCTTGTAGGCTTTATTCTGTTGTGATTCCTCAGATAAACAACAAAATAAGTAGCCATAACATTTTCTTTATGAGGAATTCCAAAAGCAAAGACCCGTGTAAATGATAGCACAGTGTCCTTCTTATTAGTCAAAATTTACTCTTTAGTCCAGTTGTTATGGCGTCACAGCAGATGCAAAACATTCCCTTAGTGCCATTTTGTAGCCAAGCAATTCGGAAAGGAGAGCAATCCGAGTGTGTTGAGCTCATCTCCAGTCAGCTGCGCTGCCCACTCTGTGCTACGTGGGCAGGGCTAAGCTTGAGTCTGAGATGGAATCAAGGGCAAAATTATCATTGCTGATACCTCCAGGGTGATTTTTGTATTGCAGCCTTCAACAGAAATATTGTGAAGGTGGCCTGGATGTTGCTGATAGTATTGAATGACCTGGAGGGAGCCATGACTCTGGACTATCAAACTTAGGAGAAATAAAAAATTGTAGGTCAGCTTCCAAAAGCAAGCTCCAAGCAACAACAAAAGGGGAAGAAAAAAGCATTCTTTAGAAATAAGAAACTGGTTTGAGTCTAGCTTCTAGGGAACACACATAAATGGGGACAGCAGGTTATTTTCTCATTAGGCAACTGAGTCTTATCTCAATTGTATTACTGTATATGCACTGTGCCCCAAGCACTTTGGTGGGGGAGGTTCTCTAGATATAAGAGCTCTTAATAACTGCAGGCTATGTCAGCTACCTGCACAGGGGCAGGAATCCCCATGCTTTCTGTTTAAGTGGCAGGAGTGTATAGTCTGCGTCCTCAAGAGGAAATGGCGAGGCTGCCCTCCTTCGTCCCATGTTAATGATCACATCCTAATTATAGTCGTAGCAGCACCTTAAGTTTACATGGACACTTCGTATTGTTAAAACTCATTCACATGTTATCCAAATTCAGTTTCAGAAACAGCCAGTGGTGCCAACAAGGCACATAGTACTTCTTTTTGACAAATATGGAAACTGAGGCATAGATTTTCCTAAGGTCAAAAATTATTCTAAAATTGAAAAGGTCTTTAGAAAACTCACTTTAGCCTCTAATCTCACAGATTAAGAAATAGAAGATGAGAACAATCACATGGTGAATTAGTAAGAAAGAAAGAACTGAAATTCCATGAAGACTTGGAATCCAGCCCTCTTTGAAATTGTAGCATCTCACATGTCCAGTGGAGAGGAGGTGCCCTTCCTTCAAGGGCTTTTCCGTGTTGGCGGCTGCAGGGCCTGGGATGTAGATGCTGTGAGGCAGGGACTGTTTCCGCCTTGCTCAACACTGACTTGTCACTTCCTGTCACAGTGCCTACTTTGTAACAGGTACACAATAAATACGTGGCGAATGAATGGATGTCTTTTAATGGATACTAGGCATTTTTAGGAATAGATCTGCTGGCATTTGGTATAAAGTGACAATTTCTAGACCAAAGAGAGGAGAGAATGTGTCACCTACATGCCAGTCTTCTCTGTAAATGATATTATACATCCATAAGTAGCTTGAAAATCTTCTTTGGGGTGGGTGTGGGGATGGGTTCTGAACCAGGTCTGAGACAAGCTGGTAGAGGCCTAGTAGCCTCAGTTGTGGTAGCCTTAGATGCAGACCCCGTACGAAGTATGATTCCAGGGATTATTAAAAGCCCTTCCCCAGCTTCTAAACCTGTATCTCCTGTACCTCACCCTAAATTTGCTCATCATCTTTTTTTTTTTTTTTTTTTGGCAACATGAAAAGCTCTCGTTCTCACCACTGGGTCATTTCAAACTATTTCTGTTCTCCCATCAGTTAGGTATAGAAAGCCACTGTTACAGACAGGAGTTGTATCCAGCAGGTGCTTTTGGCAGAAATGAGATCAATAACCACTGAAGAAAGACGCAATGCTTTCTGTTTTAAGGAAAATTATTTGGGGAAGAGGGTAAACCATTGAAACTGAGTGACATTTGACAATAGTAGCTTAATTTGCATTGGTTCATCAGGCACTTTCACTTTCATTTTCTTATCTGACTACCTTATGGTTTAAGTAAAAATAATTTCCTTTTTTTTCAAAAGGGAAATCAAGGTTGGGAATGGCTATAACCCATGTGCAAGGTCAAACATTTGGAAGGAACTTGACAGGTCTTCTAACTCCAAGTCCCTTGTTCCTCCCATTTTCCTAAGGACGTGGGGTCCAAGGCAGGTAGAGGCTCTCTCCTCTCAGCTCTCCTCTACAGGCTAGTGGAGGTTGTTTGTGGAGCCCAGCTTTTTGCTGAAAGCAGGTCTCCAGCAGCTGCCTATTCCTTCTATGGTCCAAAGAAAGAGAAGCTTCTGTGTAAACCCTACCTTTTGGTCTCCTACAATTTATTTCTCTTGCTTTTCAAATACACAATATTTTGCTCTAAGCGGCAAGAAATTGTTGAAGTTGAAATTCCAATTAACCTCAGCAATAAGTGCTATACTATAAGGTTTTTAAAAAAATTCTTTATGAAATGAGAATGAACCTGAAATATTACTGGAATTTGCTGAAATTGGACAGTGATCAGGATGTAGATTCTTAAATTGACACCAACAAAGTGTTCACATTGGAAATACTGGGAAGAAGTATAGATTTTAAAGCAACTATGAATATATTTATCATGTAGACTGTTTTCATTAGATTTGGTTCCCTGCAATCTTTTCATTTTATTTTTATATCAGGTATATATATGTAAAAATACACATAACGTCTATATGTGTGCATATGTGTATGTATACATATGTATTTATATTTTATTTTCTCTTGTTCCTTTAAGCATATAATTAAGCCTGAATTAGACATCAGGTAGAATGAGGTAGACAACTGTTCTCATGGATCAAATACAGAAATTTAAAAAAAAAAATTCAATGGGCCTAGACATATCACAAATAAAATCTAGTTCTAAGTGTGGTTGCATGTGGAATTTTACACTAACTGGATTTTTGATCAGGTCTCATGCAGGAAAATGCATAGTACTCCTCTGACACTTTACTTTTACAGGAAATATCATCTCTAGGCAAAAACAAGATAATGCTTTCCAGACTCATTTAGATCTTATTCCTGATGTATTAATGGCGCCCTTTGGGATATCAATTAAAGATATGGTTTGAGTTCCTACTATGGGGTCACAACCATATTAGTCATTCACGGGATATAAAACCCAAAGCAAGAGATTCTTATTCCCTAGGTACTATGGGCTAGTTTTGGAAGTGCAGATACATAGTCTAAATGTTCCATTCCTTGGGGCCATGCCCATGAGAGACACGGCTAATCCATCACAGCTCTCCCCCTTCAAACTCTGTAAGTGGCCTTGTATTCTTCCTCTAATCAGCCATTCCCAATCTGAATTGGCACATCAGATGAAGCCTATGGACCACACTCGAACTAATTTGTGAGATAAAGCTAAAGACAGGAGGACACACAAACAAGCACTGAACTCCAGGGAAGGGAGAGCCACCCTGTGCTCTGGTGATGGGCCACTCTGTCTTCATAGAATGGTTAGAATTTGGGGAGGTGGAGGGAAACAGAATGAGCAAAGACCCCAAAGAACAAATGTGGGAACAGAGGATACTGAGCAGATGAATATGGAATAAACAGAGGGTCTTGGGGTTGGACAGTAGGGTTCTATTTTCTATTCTCATTATCTGGGAGTTTCATTTAGAAACTTCACCTACTAGGGTATGTTCCCATTCATAAATACTAAGGGTGAAGAAACAATGGTTTCTGGTCTGTAGATCCCTGCTGGCAGCCTAAAGTAAGCTGTACCACATTCTAGAAGGTGTGTGAACTCATTTTCAAAGAACAGAGATGACTGTGAGTCATAACTTTCAGACAATAAAATGGGAAAAATAAAGGTAACTTCCAAAAACCACCCAAACTTCCTTCTACCACGCTCATTAAACACAGCCCTTCCACAGATACTTTTGGATTTATTATGAGAAACTCTGATGGCCACTTTCCACCTTCTCCACGTCCCATGATAAAATGAAGAAAGCTTCAGATTTCTTGCACTTTTCAAAGATAGATGAAACAATTATCAAATCTTTGTCTTTTACAGTTTGCGTGTGCACCTGGCTTGAGGCAGAACTGGCTGGGATGACATCATAACTTCCCTTCCAACAATATGTTTCTGTAAATGTTCACACTGAGTTGAACAAGAATCAGCACATCCTGTTTTCAATGATCTGCACAATTAGATTGACAAGTGAGTGATTCTGCATGCCTGATGTAGTCCTGTCCCCTCCAATCTTTATCCATAAGGAATCTGAAGTATCTACTCTTACTCTTTCTATGTAGACAAAAATAGAACATCAAGACCAACTGGAAATGATGTTTGAAACTCATTAAATTCTCCTGAAATTGCCAGAGGTGACACATATACACTCAGCACCATTGTTTTCTAGAAAATGATCTATAGGAGAGTTTTGGAGAAGCAGTGAATCAAAATTTATCTGTTCTTGGAAACTGCATGATCCCAGGATGACAAATGGCCTGGCCCAAGTTCCCTCTAACTCCTGAGTGGGTGCAGAAGTCTGTGTTATGTAGTGCCCTGCCCTGTTACACCGAGGCAGGTTCTTTCTGATTCCCCACTCTACTCTGTTCTTAGCAATGCTTTTTAGGAATGGTCACAAGAAAGAGTCTGGAATATGAGTTGCATAGGTGGGCTTCAAGGTTGGATCTCTCAACTCTGAGTCGTTTGTAAATACATTTTACTCACATTGTGCAGTGGGCACTCATGAGTCTTAAATTAAGTTTCCATGAGAGATTGAACAGTGCCCATGTTACAGTGAGCATATAAACTTTGGAGAAGATATAGAAATTTTTTTTTTAGAACTAGGTAAACAGAAAAAATTAAATAATGCATATAGAAGCTTGAAGTTTTGTTGTATTTAATGAAATATGAATATCATCATTAAAAAATAAGGAACTAATGCTATTTTCTTAGGTCATGGTGGCATTGACAGGCTTCCCTAAAATAATGTGTTTCCCACCCCACTGCCATGGCTCCAGTGAAGGCCCACTAATGTGGAATGGCATGCGTCAGATAACGCGGCATAGCAGAAATGGAAACATGCTTTGGCAATAACAGGGCTAAGTTTCAACATCAGATCTGCCCCTTTCTAACTGTGTGACTTGGTTTTCTTGTCTGTAAACTGAGAAAAATAATTTATCAATCTCATGGAGTTTTTGCAAAGATTGAAGGGGACACTATATGTCCTGGAGCTAGTCCAGTAGGTGGCATACAATAAGTGTACAATAATTGGTGGCTATCGTCACTATTATAAAAGCCTGACCCTGTGAGAACCCTTGTTTGATACTTGGAGAAAGGCCTGAGATGGCCGGCTATCTAACTGCAGTGCTGAGCCTGGTCGGGGAGGAGGGGTGGGCATATGTCAAAAAGCTGTGTTTTGGACCTTTCTGAGATGAAGTTAGGGAGGGCCATGTTCTTGTCTTTGTTGGCACCTGTTCATCTCTAAGCATGGTTTGCTTCCTGTTTCTCTGCAGTCCCTCTTCTTTCCTTCTGAAACCCATCCAACCTCTTTTTCTTTCCAGCATCTTAAAAAAGCTAATAAAGGCTAACACTACCACTCCCTTACCCTACTGAGATGAGAACATTTTCTTCCGTTACCCCTGAGGCAATGTGTCATAAGCTGGCAGGGTTTTCCATGATCCTTTTATATGGGAAGCCAGGGTGGTGGGACCAGGAAGCCATGAGTATGAAGGAGATTATCAAAGGAGGACAGAAGAAAGAAAGAACATGAAAGGTTGCTGGATCTGCATCTCTTGATCAGTACCTTTGCCCCAGTAAAACTGAGTAGATTCCATTGAGGATGATAAGGAAGGTTTAGAGGAGTCAGTTTAAGGAAACACAGTTTAAGTGCCCCCCACAGAATTTACATTTAGAATCAAGATTTGGTATCTGTCATAGGAATTCCATCTGAAATCACAAATCTGTCCCCACCATGTTGAAAACAGCTAGGAAGGCAGCCTGCTCTTGTGTGCCTGAAAGACTTCACTCACTCCTGTCCTTGCTGTAATTACTACTCCTGTGACTCTACAAATTTTTTTTCCATTGTAAAATTGAGTTCTTTTAAGGATTAATTAAAATAACATGTAAAGCACTTTGTGCCTGGAATATGAGAAACAATCACCAAACTCAGTACCTAGAACCAAGAAACAGACTAAGGAAGAATGTTATTTAAGCCAACAGTAAAATGAAAAATGAGAAGTCAGAGCAAAGAGCTAAGGAGAGGAAAAGGAAATAGTTTATTAATGAAAACCGTTGGGCCAGTGCTGGGAGTTGGAGGGAAACCCCGAAGTTGATAGTCATCATCTCTGCCTCCGGACAGAAACACCTGGTGCCCAGTTTTTACTCCCCTGTGTAACTTATGATACCAATGTGCAATAAAGAGCAAAGGAAGAGAGGACTGAAAGGAAAGGCATATTTATGAGGCATGTCTCTAGGGGTTGTTTTTTTGTTTGTTTGTTTGATGTGTTGGTTTTCTGTGATTGCCCTTTGCCTCCTCTTTGTCTTCCTTGTTGTCCTAGGGAGATATTGGCAAAGCGTGGACCTTCATAAATTCATGAGTGGGTGGGCACTCAAGAACTTGCTGGTTCATGGGAAAGCCCCTAATAAATACGTGGCCTGAACAGTCACACTTTCTACCCACGCTTTACCTGACGTCAGCCCATGAGGATAGGAAAATGACATGGAAAACTTCTGCTTTTCTGGATTGTTCAACCTAAATCCAGTGTTCTTTGTAGATATAAACTTGCCAATGGAAAGAACACTGACACAAGATACCATGGGCTGACTGTCTCCAAGGCCAAGCTTGGGCCTGGGAGCAATAGTATTTTTTATTTTATTTTGTATCATAAAAATAAAAATGGAAGTAAAAAGAAGTGATGATAATAATAGCTATTAACTGTGATGATGAGCTCTATGCTAAAAATTCTATAGCCATTATCCTTAATCCCCAAAACAATGCTGCAATGTAGGTATTATTATCCTCCCTTTATAAATGCCAAACTGAGCCAAAACTAAGGCTCGGAGACATTAAGTAATGTGCCAAAGGTCATAGTGTCTACTATAGTTGGAGTGAAATTCAGGTCCCTGTGACAATAAAGCTTTTTTTTTATGCCATCACCCTGCACAGCTGTCTGTGATGGTTACTAAAAAAAGTCAAATCTTTTCAAAATCATGAAAATTTGGATTTTGATTAACTTAGACACTCTTTCCTACCATTTCTTTTTCCTACTGGAATTGAAGTTTGCAACCGTTGGAGACTAGGACTCTAAAGCAGTGATTTCAGATTTCTTGAAGACCATCATAAACTACAATTAGTTCATAATAATTAGCAAGAAACAAATACTTCTAAAAAATGTCCATTAGCTTACAATGATTTTTAATTTTATAACGACTAGTATATAATTAGAACAGAGCTATTTAATTAAAAAAAATAACTTCAAAGATGAAAGCCTATTTTAGTGTTTATTTGCTCCAGGGTTCTAATTACTCCAAAAACTACCAAAACTTCATATATGATGACTAACAGCATTCAATAGCAGCTTCAAGGGAAGCTGAACCAAACTTTTTTTTTTTTTAACTGCATTAACACGGGAGAAATATATAATAAATGATGAATACGAGGGGAACATATATATGTCATTATTACTCTCCCACTTTGTTGTCAGTTCTGGTCTCCCAGGCTAGAAAAGTGAAAAATAAGATCAAACATGTCTTCCTGGTCATTTCTGAAATGAGACCAACATAACTAGAACAGTGAGGAACAATAAACACAGTATTGTTTTTTCTGTAATATATTAGCAAATCCTGGTAGCTTCAATTTGGTTTCATTACATTTTCAATATGTGCATGCATCAATTCATCTTCTTTTCTTCCCATAGTTAAGATTTATGTACTTTATTAATCACCTCCAGACAGTCATCTCAGCAGTTTCATTTAGCGGAGTAAACCAGTCAAACCCTGTCAGACTTCTGGGGATGTCATGCAGCAAACTTGGGATTCCTGGCAACTTGAATCACTCTTGCCAATATGAGATTTTTCAGAGTGATCCATCTTTGGGCCATCTAATATATCACATCTGCCTCTGCTCTTTTCCTAATTGGTAGGTTTTAAGAGAGACACCCACTAGATCAAGCAAATGTCCCCCTGGAGCAGCCTCAGCGTATAGGTTCCTTGGCAGCAGCAGCTCAGAATGGCAGGCAGTTAAATGTTCTGTTTTCCAAATGCAAGTTCAGTGATACGAAGAGTCTATGTGGCATTCAGCAAGTCCACATTCTCCAAAGGGCTTTGAGAAACAACAGCAACCACCTGTGCGTTCACTGCATGCTCAGGTCGTCTAAAAATATGATCTTGCCAGCTATAGTGCACCAGTCATTCATGCTGGCTTCTCCGCTTCCAGTGGCGCTAGCCAGGATTGGGGCTGCTGACACCCGACTTAAGTTGTTGTCACCTGCTCTCATTCTTGGTAACATTGTATTTTTTGTTGTCAATGTTCTTATGTCAACTCCACTCTCCCTAGAGCTCTGAAAGGAGGTGGTCCTAAACTTACTGTGCTCTCAAATTATTTTCAAATACTCTTTAAGTCCCCAACAGCATGTCTGAGTTACCTGCTAGCTGCTTTGGAGATACAGAGAGTTGAGTTGGGTTCCAAATGTAACTATAATCAGAAAGAAGCAAATTTATGAAATTATTCATTTGAGAGGTATTTTCTGAGCTAATGTTTAAGGTCTTGTTTCTGTGATCAAATGGAAAGGTTTAGGAGGACACTTTTCACATTGAAGGACTCAAATAAGGAAGATTCAGTGACTTGTGAGCTTGCAAAGGATCAGCTAAGTAAAAATTACAGCCTTTATATAACAGCATGGCACATAAGACCAAAAATTAAAAATAACCAGTTCGATATTAAGAAAATTTAATGAGAAACCCAGAGAGGAAAATGGGTTACCGCAGTGCTATTTCTACAGTCTTTCAAATGCAGTTAAACTTTCAAAATCTTGGAATTAATGGCATTCAAAACCCCTTAGCTTCATAAGTTTATAAAGCAGCAGTGTAGTTTAACGATGAGAGTGCTAGACTGGAAATTGAGAGACCTGTATTCTATCCTTGACCTCTCTAGAGAGCCTTAGTCTGAGCCGTTAAACCAGCCATACAATAAGTGGCCTGGAATAGACAAAGGCTACCAACTGGTCACCCTCAAACATGATAGTGGGTCTCCTTGCAATATTTTCACTTCTTAGAAAAAGCCTACTAGAAATCATATATTTACCCATAATATGATTACACAGGTTAACCAGAACATTACATTTATTTGCTTTTGTTTTATATTAACTGAAAGAGGTAACAGTCGTTATTTCATGCTAATACCGTGCTCTCATCAGAGGATGTTTTAGTGAGAAATCAAGTTAGTTACCTCTTAATAAGTATAAATTATAAAGAGAATCTTTCAAAAAATGAAACTCGTGGGGACAAATAAGTTTTAAATTTGGGGATGGTCAGTTTAGAAACGGTTTTACAAAAATCCCTTGTAGTTTAGGGTTTCTATGACAAATATATAAATAAGAAAAAAATTCTTTAGTCTCTTTCCAGTATCTTTTGAGTTTCAGTTTAGAACTGTTTGTATTTACTAAACCTATACTTTATAACTCCTTTTTCCATTTGTTCAATACTGTATATACCTGCAGAGAGAGCACTTTAACCAAACTCACAATTTCCTTGGCTTACTCCCGCCTGGCTTCACTGGTCTAATTATTTTAATAAGCAGCTTAACTAAAATGCCGGTTTACATTTATATTTCAATTTAATTGTGCACATAGTTCCTAGTACAATGAAAACCTTAAAAGCCTTTTACTATTTGTGACAGTGTTTCACTATGTTTATTTGTTAGAGATATTAATAAAGTAACTTAGCTTTATATATACAGCTTTTCTTTTTCTTTCTTTCTTTCTTTTTTTTTTATTGGATTAAGAGCACACAGAAAAAATCCTCAAATTCTACCATTTGGCTGTTTAGATGAAGAGAAAAGAGAGTTCCCATCCAGGCAAGTGTGGCAGAGAGATATGGTAAAAGAGAAACCGGCAGCCTTCCGTGGGTCAGCTGTACAGCACAAGCTGCCTGGGTGCTCTCGTGGCATTTGTTCCCATCATTTAGTAAACAATTTTCTCCGAGGGGGAAAACAGGAAGTGGAAAAAAGAATGATATGGAAAGTCACTTACTAATCATAGTCCTTGGGGAATGGAAAACAGAATTCCCCTTATGGTCTAATTATTCTTCAGTATCTTTACTGAAACCAAATCAGGAGAGTTTCCAGTGTCTGGCTGATGTCTCAGAGGCCTGGTGTCCGCGTGTCCACAGCTCGGAAAGGAAATATTTACTAACTTCCTGAAGGTTCCCTATTATCATCTATTATCATTTACTTCTCAGAAAAATGGTTGTTATTTTTCTAACATGGAAAGAAAAAGCTAGAGGAACATAGAAGAGCTGCGTAAACTGTCATGTGTTTTCTTGCTTGAGTCTGCAGTAGAGTGACTTTGGAAGTTGGTATCAGGTCAACACAGAGCAGCTGACTCTTTGCTGACACCTAAGGCACTCAGCAGTGGGTCCTAAGCATGCTCCTGTTTCACCTGGCCAAAGCCAATATACATTTCTCTTCTCATCTGTGCTTCTGCTTGTGGGTTTATAAAAAAGGAAAAATCCTACAGGGTAATTCTTTAGAAGCTGAATTCTATTGTCTATTATAAACAGCAGCATCCCAGAATTAGGGGATTTTGGTAAATCTAATAAAATATATTTTGGAATCCTTGGATCACAAGCAAGATTCAAAGAAAAAAACAATACAATAATAACTACTTCTATTCAGCACTACTACTGGGCCAGGCTAGACTTTAGCCTTTGTTTCATTAAACAACAGTAACAATGACAACAAAAACCTTGCAAATTGAGCATTTCGTTTTACTTATGCAGCATTTACTTAAGCAGTGTTCCTAAGACCACACAGATGCTAATGGCAAAACCCAGCTGAAGGTTGTTCAGGTACCTAAAGGATTATCCAGACCTATTTCCCTCGTTTCATGTAGGAAATGCTGAAACTTACAGCAGCAAGATATTTAGACAAGATCACATGGTGAGGGTGAAGTGTTAAGGCTATGGATTTTTAATACAAACTACTTCAATGATTCATGCTGACTAAACAGGATGCTGCTTAGACAGTTAGCTTCCTGTGGGCCAGAAAAATGTCTGTCTTGTTCATAATCATGGTGGCACAGGTTAGGCATTTAACATTTGTGAATAAAAATATATATAATGTTGAAAACATAAGATAGAGAAATCTACTTATATTTGGTTTTAAAATACGTGGTTTTCCTCCGTGATTTACCTTCTTAGGAAATTATATCTTCTTTAGGATTACAACAGGTAGTTTGTCTACTTTTCTTTTTTAATTTTAACACTATGGTAAGCATTGGAGCCAGATGTGTGCTGCTGGAAGCTGGTTGAAGATGCAAAATGCCAAATACCCTCCATGTATAGTCAGGTCATAGGTCCCAGCATGATATTCCTACCCTTGGGACTCAAAGCCCATTCCTTCGGGCAATTCCAACTCCCTTCACAACCACTCTACTGGAGAATGCAAGTTCTCACCCACGTGGCAGGGAGAGATGAAGGCGATGGAATGTTTTTGGGATGAATGAGGTGCCCCTTACCAGGTCTTCATACAAAAGTGGACCATCTCCACATTTGATTTCTTGGGCATTAAGGGCACATCTTAAGGTTAATAATGAACTCACACCAAAGTAAGAATTAGTACAACCTACTTAGCTTATCAAAACTAGCCCGAGATTTGGGGTAAACTTGCTTCCCAGTCTGAGGGCAGCCTTCTTTCATGTCAGGCACATCTACCTGTCAGGTTAGGTTGGGAAAACACTCGCTTAGCAACAACGTGTGAGCTGACACTCTGGGACACCAGCCGAGAGTCTGCTGTGAAACACTGGAGAGAAAAGCTCTCCCTTCCACATTGACAGCCAGGAATGCCATTTTTCTCGTTCGATGAGTGCAGATCTTTTTATTTCTACCCAAAAGCTCTGGAGCCCAGCTGCACATCCTGACTCTCCCCAGAGCTGAGCAGGCTGAAAAGACTGACAGGGGTTTAACAAACATCAATTTAGCGCGCACCATAGTCAGCAAATGGAACATAAAGCTGATTGTTTCACCCGCGGAAGAACAGCTTCAGCGGCTTTCTTCACTAGCAGAGTTGCGTGTGTTTCATGCGCCCTGAAGCTCAGCGAAATAACCAGTAGTTACATGTTGGGAGGAGGGCGGTATTTCTGAAAGGCTTTTTTCAATGTGACATTAATAATTTATGAATAGGCCAGTGCACAAAACTGTATTTGTACGAGGGACCAAGTGGTGGGATAAACAGGAACTTAACTTCTTAATAAAAGCAGAAGGATGAAAAAGACGAAAAAATAAAATAATAAAAAAACCCTTGTGGGTAATATGCAGAGTGTAAATATCATCTCTTGCCTACTGGCAATAATCAGAAAACAAAAAAGAAACATGTAGAGTCATGCAATGAAAGGTGATACTTTATACCTTCTTTCTCCTGTTATCTGCTTTCTGGGCACATTAATCTGATTAAAAGGAGTTTCTACAACTGTTTAGGCTCATCTAGTTAAGGAAGACTGGGATGCATTTTACTCTGTTGCATGTATTGTCAACAGAATTGTCAAAAACGTTCAGAGAGCAAGAACTTGATTATGTAATTACGTGAGAAAGAAAAAGGGAGGACCCAGCTTTAGACCACAGAGTTGGCAGTTAAGAAGAAGAAAACAAACTTTTTTTTTTACTTGAAAATTGGGAAAACAGGACATACAAGCTATCTAGACACAAAAGGAATGGAACTCATCAATTTTTGGCATACTGATTCACTTAGAATTCTCCATAAATTAGCTACAACACAACATGAAATAGACAATTGGTTTCCTCTAATCAGCTGGATTATTAATACAAGGTCAGAGCTCTAAATTATTGCTTTGTTGTTTGGGATGCAAATTATTGGTGAAAGGAATATTTTTATTTATATGCATTCGTTCAATCTCTATATACTTTTCTCATGGCTATCAGAAAAATGCTGTGATGCAAATATATATTGCAATCCAATATATATAGATTCCACTTTTTATTCTAAATCTTAGGGATGCTTTGAACCTCTGAACTAACCAATATTCTGCTTATTTAAAAATAAAATCATGTCCAAACTATACATTCAAACCTGAAATATGAATGGATAATAAAGACGCATAATTCTACATATGAAAGAATCAGATGCTGGAAATTCAATTTAGTACTGTAAACCCACAGTAATATTTATGAAACAAAAATCTAGGTGAGAAAATAAATGTTATATCCCAACATATAGAAGACTTCATAATAAGCATACTGATAACCCCAGCTGTCATTGATTGAGACTTTCTAAGCAGTTCGCACTAGGGTGGGAACTAAGGAGATCCACTGATATATAAAACCTAAATCTTGCTCTTATAGACTCAAAATATAGGTAATGGAAGGAAAGAAAGAGTAAAAGGAAATGACCATAACTGAGCATGTCCCATGGGCAGGAGTTTAGCCAGGAAGTACACCTGTATGTTTTACACAATAAACCTACCAAGTAGGTGTGACCACGCCCATGCCGCTGGTAAGGAGGTTGAGGACCACAAGGACATTCTCTCCAGTTTCATCTCACTGCTCTCCATCTCCTATCTCCTCCTCACATTCCTTTTTTTTTGTTTGTTTTTGAGACAGTCTCACTCTTTTTGCCCGGGCTAGAGTGAGTGTCATGGCATCAGCCTAGCTCACAGCAACCTCAAACTCCTGGGCTCAAGCAATCCTTCTGCCTCAGCCTCCCGAGTAGCTGGGACTACAGCCATGTGCCACCATGCCCGGCTAATTTTTTCTATATATTTTTAGTTGTCCAATTAATTTCTTTCTGTTTTTAGTAGAGACGGGGTCTCGCTCTTGCTCAGGCTGGTTTCGAACTCCTGAGCTCAAACAATCCGCCTGCCTCGGCCTCCCAGACTCCTTTTTTTTTATCAGTTTCTTCAGTACATAGCTCTCTCATTTTTGTGTTTGAACTTGTGTTCAAAATATTCCCTCTGCCTCCAGATGCAGCTCCAATATCCCTTCCTTAGAAAAGGAAGCTTTCCTTGAGCACTCAGGCCAGATTAGCCTCTCCTCATTCTTTATTTGTAGGAATATTTACAATCACTAGATTGTAAACTTTCTAAGGGCATGCTCGCATATGTCATACTCTTCAGGTATCTCCAGCATTTAGCAAAGTGAAGGGCACATAGTAGGTACTCAATAAACACAGGTGGAGAGAATCATAACAGCTATTCCCTGACAGAGCCAAGGCTGGAACTGAATCTTGCCTGCCTTTCCTCCATGCCATTCTACCTTTATTGAATATTTGTCACTTGTATTAACCAAAAGCATTTGCCAACTTGTATTATCCTACAAAATAAGGATGTTATAAGGATAATGTAAGGATAATAACAAAGCTCCAGTCTTGATGCCCAATTGTTAAATTTTGGTTCTTTCATTCATTCATTTGTTAATCATGTATTCAACAAATATTTCTTAACCACCTACTCTGTGCTGGGCACTGGCCTAGGTGCCTAGGATACAACAGTGCACAAAACAGACACAAATCCTTAGAATGAATGACATTCTAATCTAAAATATGCTAGTTTACAATCTTAACCCAATTTCTAAGTGTCTGATGTATATGGCTGTGTGTGTATGAGGCTGCATGGCATATTGACATGCAGACTAATGGATGATAATTAATATAGACATATTAAATATGAGGTCTGTGCATCAAATAATGAGGTGGATGTAGAGAGAAGCCCTCCGTGATGGACATATTCAAATGACTGGTGCTTTTCTGGAGCCAGGCATTTATTCCATTGATGTTTTCACAGCTCACCATGTAACTAAAATGCCTTTTTGACAGTTGCTTTCATGGCCAGTTTATGTACCACAGAAGAAACCTGAGGTTATCACCATGTAGTTGCTTTGCATTTTTGTCCCCATCATTATGATGTAACTGATCCTAAGAATATCTAAAAGAATGTCACTAAAGCTCTGACAGTCACACACAAAGAAGAGTTACCCCAATGTTTAAGCCAAGATCATGTCACTAGTGTAAGGACACCACCTTCTAAAAGGACTAATTTCACAGGAATGGCATACATAGGATGTACAAGCTCTGTTATATTCTTTTAAGAAGCCAAAAGAAGAAATATAAATGGCCGGTAAATAAGATGTGAAAACAATTCAACTTTATCAGTAAAATAAATGCAAATTAACGTTGTATTCCTAATTAGAAAAGATTAAAAATAAAAAAAGTTTTGCAGAGGCTTTTACCCTCTCAGGGGAAGGATAAATTATTATATTAATAAATTTTTAGTAGGGTAGTTTTTTCATATGGGTATATAATATGGATTCTTTAAAATATGCATATATTTTTGTGAGTACATAATTGTGCCCTGGGAAAAGATAAATTTTAGCAAATTTGGGGGGAAAATCAATTTTTTATAATTTAATAATTACCTTCAATTATAATACATAAAAAGTCCAAATGTAGTAGTGATAACAGAAAACAGCATTTGTCTGCCCCATTTCTGCCCATCCTAGTGAACTGCCTCCCAGATATCACCACTTTTAACTGTTTTAGTTATTTCTTGTAGTATTTACCTCAATTGTTCATATGCTTTTATCAAGGAATTCACCTGCTAAGAATCTGTCTTAGAAATAACAAGTGTGTTATAACAAGTGTACACAAAGATTTAAGCATAGAGATGTTCATCCTATTGTGATTTATAATAACAAGAAAATTAGAGCAATGCTTATTTGGCATGTTGGAACAAATGACAGCCTAAATGTACAATAGGATATTAAGCAGCCAGATATTAATATATTTAAATTACATGGCAATAAATAAATAATGATATAAATTATACAAATTTATAGTAGAATATTGATAGAGATTATCTTTGGATAGGGGCTGGTAGTTTGAAGAATTTTTCTTGGTGTACTCTTCTTAATTTTGAAATTCTCTTTAATAAATATATATACATTTGCTTATAACCAGAAAAATGAACAGTTTTAAAAGTGTGAATTGTCCATTTTATGTACTCTCTGGGCTTTGGTTTCATGTAAGGTAGTGTAGGCAGTATGCAAGGAAAGGGTTAAAGGGGCAAAATATACTTTTATTATCCCCCAAAAGGGTTAAAATATACTTTTAATAAAGTATATTTGGGAAAAACCATTGTCTTTTGTCTAATTCTGTGTGTGGGAGACAATGGGGCAATGATACAGCATTTGCATAACAGCAGGAAGATGTTTGACTAGAATCTACTTTAATCCGTAGGGTACAATGTGTGGGGGGGGTCTGGAAAGAACTGACAAATAAATGGGGTGCCAGAGCCTGGTAGATACCAAGGCTCCAGTGAGGCTGGTGGGGCAGGGAAGGGGAACATGCACATCTAGGCAGGGTTCGGAGAGAGCTGGTGGCCAGAGAATCTGCAGAAGTAGTACCAGCTATAGGGTTAAGGCACAGGGCAGACTTTCTGCTCTCCACTACATGTGACTGTGATGAAAGATGTGTCACTCCAGCCCATTAGCCTTACTCTGAAGATTCCTAGCAATTCTGCCCTAAGATAGGATCAGGAATTCTGGGATGATCTTATCAGCAGAACAAGGTAGGGGAGGAAGAGAGGGAAACAAGGCAGAGCTATCCAGTAATGAACAGGCTTTGAACGAGAGGAAAAGGGCCTTGGTCGTATCCAACATGAGGCCAGTGATGTGTGAGTAAAACCAACTTGAGAATACAGAATACAGGAGCCTAAGAAGCAGGCAGCTAGAAAAGTTCATATAAAAGATCACCCCAAAATGTAGTAAGCTGTATTTAGGAGATGTTCAGAAAGGTTGGGAAAAATCACTTTATGGCCAACAGACATATGGCTTTAGTGTGAGTATATTTAAACCAATTTAAATAGATTTTGTTTTGATTAGGGGGAGTGGATGGTAGATTGAATCTTCTCTCAAATTCATATGATAAAATTTTCCTTGGAGCTGTGCATGGTTTATCTCATGAAGTTGCCTGTATTAGGATAAATCAGGCAATGCTGTCCTCAAACCTCAGTGCCTTGTTATTACAAAGGCTTATTCCTCTTTTACATGATGGAGGAAAGCTGTCTTGTTCACATAAAACTAAGCATGGACTCACAGATCCAGCTGCTTTCCATCTTGACAGGCTGCCATCTTCAATATATGGCCTTCACAGTGGCCCAGGAATGGTGTGGAGGACAATGCACAGAATTTTAAGGGCCAGGCTTGGAAAGGGTGGACTCATGCCACTGGCCCAGACCCAGGTATTTGGTGAGGCTGGGAAGTGTAGTCTTTCTGTGTGCTCAGGAAGAGAAATGGGATGGCTGTGGTTTTCAATGTGTGGTCCTGGATCAACAGCATCAGAATTAGCTGTTAGAAATGAAAATTCATAGACTCCACTGCAGACCTACTGAGTCAAGGGCTCAGCAATCCGTGTTTCAACAAGCCCTTCAAGCGATTCTGTTGTACATTAGAGTTGGAGAACTACTGGGACAAGTGATTACCCATTCTCTTTTCACATCTTTTTTTAACTGATAGATAGTGCATGTTCATACAATTTCACATGCTTTTGAGCATGTATGTACTTATTCTACTGGGAATTAAAATTATTATGCAATTTCTTCATTGTGCAAGCATAAACACATTTTACCTATCTTAACACAGTGCATAAAGATGTTTATAAGAACTGCATGCATTTTTCAGCATTCACTTATGGAGTCAAATGATTTTATGTACTTGTAAACATCTCTTTACTCAAAGGTTAAAAGCTTTAAAGATGTCTAACAGTGGTTGAACCATTTACAGAAACTCAAAACAAGCCAGAGTAGCAATGCTAATGACAAACTAGAAGCAGGGTCACATAGACTGACAAATAAAACCCCAGGACAAAAATGACATAAATACTTTAAATAGAAAGAAAAACTTTGGAAATGCCAAGAGTGCAATGTGGTGGGGTCTCTGGACATGAATAATTAGCAAGTTGTAGTCAACACGGAAGACCCATGGCATGCTAAATGTATTACAACTGTGGACAATACAAGAGTAAAAATGTGAAGTAAAAATATGAAAAGCTGTGATGAAAGTGATTCTCTTGACCCACAGACCGACTGAAATACTTTCTATCTTATTAAAATGCTCACTGAGAATGGGTCATTCAAAGCTAAAAACCACAGATACAAAAGCAGCCCTGCCATCAAAAGCCCATAAATGGATCCCAGGATGAATCACTGACCAGACTTAATCACAGACACCTATGAGTTGCTTTGGAAGCTGCAGGACTAGACTCATTCAATGTTGTCTCCTAAAACAATGAGCTTGTTCTTTTGTTTATGGTAAACATATGCATAGAAAACTGCCTTAATATTAATTACTCTTAAGACCTGCTTGAATGGCATATGTTATGATGGGTATGGATGTTCTATTTTTTAACCAGTTTTTAAATTATAAAAGTCATACAGACTCCTGGACAAACATGATCCGTAAAGATGGCTACAGAAGGAAAAGTAGACATTCTCCTCTTCTGCTTTTCTCTATTTCTCAGACAGGGCCACAGCTACTAGTTCCACATATTATTTTTAGAGAAATTTTCTGCAGGTGGAGAGTATATGACCTGTATTTTAGGAACATCTCAGTTAAAACAGGTATGTTAATAAGCTGTCACAAAGAAGGCAAAGATAAATATACTGAGAAGATGTCAGTGGAAATTGAGAAAATTGAAAAAAGCTCAGGCTAGGGCCAAAAATAAAATAAGTATATAAATATACAAATGCTGGAATCAGGTAGAACTCTTCACAGTATTTCCTAGCACCATATGTTGGAGAGTTCTTTGCTGGTGTGGCTTAAAAGGGCAAAGGACCAGAGGGAGAAAAATTAAACCTGTATCTTATTCATGGAAGCCAGAGGAATTTGGATGCCTTCCAGGGAAGAATAGGGAACCTCTTCAGTTGTTCACTCTTCTTTTAAGTTTCTCAGGTCACATCTTGTAATGTAAATGGTAGCATCCTGAATCTGAAGCCACATTCATTTATTTCTTTGCTCATGAACTCACTTATAATATACTTATTGAATATCTACTGTGTGACATTAGCTCTGATCTGCAGAGCTTACAACAGAGCTGGGAAAAACAAGACTAGCATACTTGAAACATTTGGAGAATAATAAGAGATGATATATAATAAAGGGCTAAACTGAATATAATTAAGTGTCAGCCTGCATGGTGCCATGAGCGGCACTTAATTAAATCCAGGCCATAATCCATGTCCTGGTTCTAAGAAAAGAGCCTCCTACAATCTCTTACTTTCCACTGTAACTAATACCTGGAGTTCAATTCAGTAATATAATTTAGCAACGACAATATTTCCATGCTCAAAGGGAAATCTGTTTTTCTTAAAATGTGTATGTGTGTTTAAAAATATCTATTTAGTTTTTGGGGGAGGGAGGGTGAATTTGATTGCATTTAATGATGGATTCTTCAAATCTAATACTTGTAGGAAAAAGATATCATAAGCTCATAAAAACCCAGAGAAAAGCTTGAGGAATCAGCAAGGCCAATCCTTTACCTCCCGGTGGGATGGAACCTCTGACCTATTACCTAGGCAAAAAGTTACAGTGAAATTCTCATGTATCTTTTCTTTCTGCATATATTGAATCAAAGTGCAACTAAGCATCTGGTATTTGAGCATTATAAAGCCAAATGTGATGCTCACTAATACGAAATGCCTGGAAGGAAACTAAGTTAATACATATGGCTTTAAATTTACAAATGAAGACTCACCCGTCATCAAAGACCCAGAAAGCTCATTGTCTTGACATTAGAAAGAACTTAAGACGGATATCTGTTTTCATTTGCGTATCATCCCCTTCAACATGGGCAAGCAAGAGAAGGATATGTGTGTATTTCCTGGACTTGATCTAGGGTATGAACACATTCTACAAAGGGATTAAAGGGCCTGTGGTCTTTTAGACATTTTATGCTCATTTCATGTCAGAAACAACTTAAGTTGTACAGTCTTCAAAAGAATGATACTTATGCATACTGCCAAAGTCAAAAACATTATTGGAGGTTCTTTAAAACAAAAAACAAAGCAAAACAAAACCCAACTAAATGCAAGAGACAAATAGCAGACGGCTCTGGAATGCAATCATATGACTATACCCCAAATACTACGTGGTTTCTTTTTCCAGGAGAAAGAACATGCCATCCATATACTACCATCTCACATATTTGATTAGAGGAAATATTAACAGGAGGGTTTCTTTTAGAATTTTATGATGGACAAAAAGGAAAGAAGAAACAAAATCCCCCCATGTCTTCACTGTTGTTGGCAGGACCCTCTCAGGATCTCAAAAAGAAAGTTTCTTTCCCTTCTAATTTTGACCTTTTCTATTTGGCAGAAGTTGATTTTTTTTCCTCCTGCCTGTGTTTCTAATGGAGCTTGAAATTAACATGGCTTTTTGTTTACCTCCTAACTTGTGTGCCGCCATTAATGTTGTCAGCATAGTTCTGGGAACAGGGTTTGTTTACTGCTTCTGTTGAGCCAGCAAATGGGGAAATGTTCTGCTCATTCCATTCCAGTTTAGATTCCTCTTCCTTTCACAGAAATGGCCTTTGCTAAGCAGCCAATGACCTTCCACCCCATTGGCTATAAAAGTCAACAATCATATTCAAATGCTTATCTTGGATGACATTTATGGGCTGCCTTTGACACAGCTGACTATATCCTGACCCCTGTCTACTCCCTGTTCACATGGTGCCCAGAAACGGAGCCTTTTCGTAGTTATCCCCTTGTGGGCCCTCTGGGTTCTCCACTCTTCTCCTGTTCCCCTCTGAGGTTACCTATTTTCAAGTCTTCAGATGTTCCCTGCAAAGAGATGACACTCAATTCTAACTGTATGTTTCTTTTTGCATTTGCCTTTTCATTCTAAGTTAAGCTTATGCTCATCATGGTCATATCAAGTTCAATTTGGGAAAGGGGAAAGTAATATTTCTTCCACCAGAAAGTGTACTGAAACTTCACAACAAATCTCAGAAACAAAGAGTTTTGCTTTGGTTTTAAGTCTTTATGGTCTTTTGATCTCACTTGTTTTGTCTGTTAGCATCTATTGCTTCATTACCAATATTCACCTTCTCCATAATGGGTTTTTCAATCAGTGAATACATTTGGGAAACACAGGAACTTCTTTACTTTTATGCTCTAACTTTTGAAACTTAAAAGAAAATTACTGTGTTAATCTTTTTAAAATGTACAGTTCGGTGACATTAAGTACGTACACAATCTTGTGCAACCGTCACCGCCATCCATTTCCAGGACTTTTTCATCATTCCAAACTGAAACTCTGTACCTGTTGAATAATTACTCTCCATTGCCTTCTTCCCCAACCCCAGATAACCTCTATTCTACTTTCTTTATGACTTTGCCTATTTTAGGTAACTGATATAAGTGGAATTATGTAATATTTGTCTTTTTGTGTCTAGTTTATTTCACTTAGCATAATGTTTTCAAGATTTATCCATGTTATGCTTATATCAGAATTTCATTGCTTTTAATGGCTGAATAATATTCCATTGTCTGTATATACCATATGTTTATTCATTTGCCTATTGATAGATGTTTGGGTTGTTTCTGCCTTTTGGCTATTGTGAATAATGCTGCTGTGAACAGTAGTGTAGAAGTATCTCTTCTAGTTCCTGCTTTCGATAGAAAGACCCTCTCTTACTTTGCAAATTTCCAAAATCCATCCAGAAATAATGTCTAGGGGTGTCTCAATGATTAATAATCTACCCAGGTCCATAACTTGGGTTTGAATGTTGCTCCAATCACTTACCTATTGGCTCTCAGATCCACCTTTACCCTTCTTTGCCTAATCTGCTTGTGTTAAACTACATTTCCCAGACTCCCTTGCACTCTGGCTTCCAGGTAATTTCAGCCAATGTGAGGCACTGGAAGGAGACTGAGAGGGCAGAAGGGAAAGGCCAGCATATTTCTACCTCTATCACTTTGCTTCTAGTGGCATCTTTGTCACTGGCTGCATCTCCTGGCTCCAGCTCCCACTGGAATAGTCCACTGGGTTCCAAGTTCTGCTGGGCAGCCTGCACTGCTAGAGTCTGCCTTCACCTTTGTCCCTCCAGCCTCAGGGAAGGGGGATAGTTCCTACTGTTGCTAATATCTGAGTTGCTTCACTTTTGAAGTTTGGATATTTAGCTTTTTTATCATTTGCATTATCAATTCCCTACATTAAGTTCCCTCTTTTATATATTTTATTTTTTATTTATGTATTCTTTTTTTCTTCAGATCATCCCATCCCCAAAGTTTCCCTCTTTTAGAAATACCTGGAGTGGTCTCTGTTTTCCTGACTGGAACGTCACCGATAACTGTTCTACTGGAAAAAGAAGGTTCCAAATTTCTTAGGCCTATGGCCTAAGAACTTATGGAAGTAACTTCTATTTGCCCTCAAGATATCATCCGTCTAATAGAATATTTAGCTTTGATTTTGATTCTCACCCTCTTGTATAGTTTAGCATGGCCATGTGAATAGTTCTGGCCCAAGTGATATAATCAGATGTGTGGGATGGCAGACCTTTTTTAAAAGTTAGCTGTTCCATACTTTCTGCACCTTCTTCCCCTGGGCTACCTGTGTTTGAAGCATACATGTGACAACTGGAGTTCCATCTTGGAACATGAGAACATGGACCATGGACCATATTCTAGGGAGGGCAGGAGCAAGAACTAGAAGGAGCCTGAGTTCTTGAGAATTCTGTAGAGCAAAACCACTACCCCAGACCTGCTCCGCAATTTTACATGAATAGCAAATACAATTCTCTTTTGTCTAAGCTGCTGCTATTTTGAGTCTGTGTTTATTGCGGCCAAATCCTGACCAATTCAGGACGCAAATCATGGGCTCTATGTCTGTCCCAGACTGCTGATGAATTTTCTTATACCTGTCCTTACTTAATTAAAGCAATGTCCTTGATCCTCCTATCTGATTCTAAGTTTTGGTCTCCCTCTGTTTATCCTTGGAATTGATGTAGGCTCATTTACAGAGCTTTCAAAATTTTTATTCCCTTTAATAACAGCTTCTGCTTTCCCTATTAAGTTTTCTCTGAAAGGGGGGTAAGATCCGGCCACTCACCAAGCAGATATCCAACCTAGAAGATGATTAAAGCCTGAATGTTAGAGAATTTTTAATTAAAAGCCTGGGAACATTGTTCCTCAGGTATTAATAAAGTCAGTAAAATGGAGAATCAGCATGACCTAACATCACAAGACAGGTCATTAGTGTCCTGGTCTGATAGACCCTCTTCGTGAAGCTGACGGGCTATAACTGCACCTAATGACTGCCAAGCCCAGATAAATCTCACCTATACTTTACCCAAGTGGGCGTCAATTAGAAACACGAACTCCTAAGATAGTGGTTCCCAAACTTTATTGTGTGTGAAAATCATTTGGGGAAACTTGTCCGAAATGAAGATTCACATCCTTCCACTCATGATTCAGTTGGAGTGGGGTGTGGGGCCACAAACTGTCTGTTAAAAAAGACCCCAGGTGCCTCTAAAGCACATGGTGTATGGATCACATTATGAGAAACACCACTTCTGGGGAACTCATACAGGCTGTAAAGCAGCCACAAGTAGAGAGAGCTATCATCAGCTGGGGGTGGGATTAGAGAACATTAATTGATGTCTACTCTGTGCCAGGAGCTCTGCTAGGCATTATTCAGACATCATCTTAGTTTACACTTACAATAAACCTGCATAACTGTTATTGTTACCCCTCTTTTACAGTGAGCAACCTGAGGCTCAGAGAAATTGAGCAACTTGCCTAAGGTTACAGCACAGCTTCAAAGCCTGGGGTATGTGTGCTGAATGCATTCTGTTTATCCTTCTAGTTTCACTCTGCACACGTCTTCATCATGTTCTGTGCTCCTAGACACTGACTGTATGGAAAGCATCACAGGACCTTTTCACTGGGTTGGGTTCTGGAGGGAGAGAGGAGAATGAGGTCAAGGTATTTATTCCTCCAGCCTCCCTCGCTGCAGGTGGGCCAGGCTGCCGCCCTTGACCAAAGGTCACAGCTCTTGTGGGTGGCTCTTTCCACGTGACTGTCTCTTTCCAAGTTCCTTTAACTGTTTCCTTATGTTAGAGGAAACATCAGGCCTGGGGCTGGTCATTAGTAATTCCTCTTTTCCTCTGTAACTAGGATGAGGTAGTATGCTAACCATTTTCCTTCTCTACAGCTTGTCCTTGACTTTGTAAACACAGTAGTTTCTTTATTAAATTCTCCAGATCACTCCATTTGAGTGTTCCATCTGTTTCTTGCCAGGAAGCTGGCTGATACAGGCTGCTTGGCCCTGAAATCTTCCCCTTTCTGCTGTTCTACACTCTCTGACTTTGCCCTATCCCCATGTTAAAGACAGTGGTGATGACAGTGGCGTGGTGATGACAGTGGCAAGGTGATGACAACCATGACATTGGCCAAGCACTTATTAATATGGAAGGTGTGCTGAGGGCTTTACGTGAATACTCTCATTTAACTTCCACAACTACCTTATATATTAGGCACTGCTCCACCCTCATTTTACAGAGGATGAAAACGAGGTTCAGAAAGGTTAAGTAATTATGCACCTATCAGAGCAGGTAGAGGATAGTGCAAAGATATGAGCAATACTTACTCCCTCTCCCAAGCATCAGGGCCATCACACAATATTTCCCCAGCTAAATATGTGAGTAAAATTCTTGAAAATAAAGATGTCCAACAGTCTATGCCACTTATTTTTCAGATTGGTATTTGAAAAAAATGCATTTCACTTCAAAAAGGAATATGTTGTACACAATATTTTTCCTTTCTACTTTCTCCATCACAACTCAGTTCAAACCCTTCCTCTACATGGATGGTGAGTTGCTTAACATGCTTCCAGTCTCTCCCCGTTTTCCCCTGCATCCTGCTTATTGCACCACCAGACAAATGTTCCTAAAATGCTTTTTGATGATGGTCACGCTTCTGGAAATTATCCAATAATTCAAAGGATTACTACTAGAGTAAGCCCAAATTGTAGGTGACACAAAGGCTTCAAGGATAAGAACTTTCTTGATTCCCAAATTATGTTTTCTAGCCTTGGATATGATTACTTCCCTATTTAATCAAAAGCCTAAAAAAATCAAACTGTATTCATGATTGAACCATAATCCATGAATATGTGTTGTGCTTCCAAACTCTAGGCCTTTGCTTATGAAATTCTCTTTGCTGAGAATTCCACTCCCTCTCTTAAGCATTCTGTGAAGACTTCCCTTATCATCTTCACTTAGCTCCTGGGCCTCTGATGACATTAGGCCTGTATTTCCTGTTTTGCTTTATCATAATTTTTGCTCATGCTTAAGGACATTAATTCCACTCTCGTCTCCTGAGTCCCTTCTATGCTGTACTTGGCATATCCCTGCATCCGTGACACAAAACAGACCTGCTCCCTGCACTTATGAAACATACTCTCTGGTGGCAGGGAACACTTTAAGATAATTACTAAAGGAAAGAAAATCTTTAAAGCTTCTACTGTTTTTAAAGAAAATGAAATTCAAGCAGAGCATGGTGGCTCACGCCTGTAACTCCAGCACTTTGGGAGGCTGAAGTGGGAGGACTGTTTGAGGCTAGGAGTTTGAGGTCAGCCTGGGGAAGATAGCAAGACCCTGGCCCTTCAAAAACATAAGAAAAATTGACCAGGCATCGTGGTACACAACTGCAGTTCCATCTACTCGGGAGGCTGAGGCAGGAGAATCACTTGAACCCAGGAGTTTGAAGCTGCAGTGAGCTGTGATCATGCCACTGCACTCCAGCCTGGGCAACAGAGCAAGACCAGGTCTCTAAAAACAAAAATGAAAGAAAAGTCAAATTCACGCTTGTTGTGAGAACAGAAGAGACATCAAAATTTTGCCTACATGTTTTCTTCTGCTCAGAATATTTTTCTTTTATCTATGTGCCTCTTTAGTCTCTATTCATCCTTCGACCCCAGCTATTGCCTCTCTAGTTAGAAAACAATCACTCCCTCCTTTGTGCTACCTCTTTCCTTTGTACTGTCTCTTTTTCCACTTATGCTTTAGTCTTAATATTGTCCATATTTCTGCTTATTTTTCTACCTTGATAAATTTGTGATGTTCAATATCTATTCTACTTGGCGCCTAATGTGCTTCATTGCACTGAAGAGGCTGTAAAGCCAAAGAACTACATTTGCAAGACTCTCTTGCAGCTAGATTTTAGGTTCAGCAAATTAGATACTCTTTCATGAGTTTTGGGTAGAGGAAGTGAGGTAGAGGCTACATATCCACAACTGTGGAAAAACTGGGCTTTTCTGTGGCAGAGCTCCAAGGAACACTTAGGACTCCACAAGTGTCCAGAGGCAGTTGTAATCTTGGTGGTTTCTGATCCCTAGGTCACTACGAAGGTGATACGCTCTTTACTTCAGTAAATTTCCCTGATATTCTCCTGAATCACTACCTTCCTTATTGAGGTAGAGACAGTCACTGCCCTCACAAGACCAGATAGAGTCATTTCTAGAATGCCAGCTGAGAATTGGAATTCCTCTAGCCCTTCCAACAATTTTGTAAGCATTTAACACTTTCTGCTTAAAATAGCTAGAGTGGTTTCTATTTCCTGCGTTTGAGCCCTGATTGATATCTCTATCAGATAGAAAATTTGTTGAGGATAGGGCCTATACTTTTTAATTTTTGTATCCTCTGTGTCTTGAATAGTGCCTGTTAAACAAGAGGAAGATTTTAATTCATATTGACATGAATAAGCATTTTAATGGTCCCAAACAATGCACTAAATGTTCTCTATTACCTCATTTAATTCTCACTACAGCCCTATGAAGTCAAGATGGCTAGTCTCATTTCACAAATACAAATGTGAGGCTCAGAAAGGTTTAGCAAATTGCTCAAAACATCTGATACAGGACCTGGTAGCTATTAGCAGATTCCACCCCAAGTTTGCAGTCTTCAGAATCCTTGCTCTTTCTATTATACCATTTGCTTTCTTATATGATCAAAGGACTTCAGAAGAAAAAAATAGAAAAGATATTACTGATTGTCTTATTGAGTCATTGGAAACATCATCGCAGAGTTGAAAAAGTTGATTCCTGAGGATGAATAGGGGTTGCTTTCTTGAAAATAGTCAGTCTGCTACTATAAGATACTGCAGTAAGTGGTCTAGAGTCTTCCTTGGAATGTTAACTCATCTTCATGCCTTTGCAATCATAGTCACAAAGTGGTCAATAGAATGTGAGCAAACTAAGATGTTGCTGAAGCTCTCTTGTCAGGAACTGCCTTAGTGAAAACTAAAGGAATCTGAGGCCTTTCAGGGTCTCCTGGTTCTTAGTGGAAGATACTTGACTTGTGACCAATAAAGAGAATTTCTGGGGCATTGACCTGGAGGACCCAAAGTGGCATTCTTACAATAATTCTTAGAAATGTGCACTATTGAACATATTTATCTGTTCTTACTTAAGGTTTGTCACTAGACTAATGTATCAGTATTTTAATATCATATAATTTTATATTTTTTAAATTAAAGCACCACAGCATAGTGGCTGGGAATGGAATATTTTACATTTCAAATTATGTCTTCATCAACTATACCTCAGCTACATTCTGAATTTCCTACTACTTCAAGACATCTTTCAGATATATGCCAAATGCTTGCTTATTATAGGAAGAGACACATCAAGTTGTAGTATTGCAAACACGGACAGTACAATCTGGAGAAACTGGATGTAGAGGCTGCTCTGGCACAGTGTGGGTTATGGAGGAACCCAGAGGGGATACTGAGAGTGCCAGAGGAAAAAAACATGACCGGGGGAGGGGGATCATATACACTCTAGAGCAGGGGTCAGAAAACTATTGGGCTGTGGACCAAATCAAGCCCACCACCAATTTTTATAAATAAAATTTTATTAGAACAGAATCAAACACATTCATTTACATATTGTCTATGGCTGCTTTGGTGCTACAATAGCAGAGTAGTGGCAACAGACATCTGGCCACAGAGCACAAAATACTTGCTGTCTAGCTCTTTACAGAAAGTTTGCTGATCCTTGTTTTAGAGCATTCTGCAAGATGTAGTTATGCTAAACTCATCCCAAAGTTTCAGATTAATTCTAAAGCAGGTCCAGGTGATTGAAAACAAAACATAAATTCTGAGGTTCATGTGTACTTACAATCTATACAGATGCCTCACCCTTCATTAAGTCTCTCAGAAGATATCCCTCTTTTTGGTTTTCTTGTTTGGCTTATTTTGCTCCTTTCGTCTCTGTACTGTAATGCTCTCTCTGTGAAACTGTCCTCTCTCTCTTTCAGTTGATTTCAATAGTTACCACCATGTTTTTGACCACAAAGTCTTCTTCTCTAGTTAATTGCCCTGGACACCTACAATCATAACCCCAACAGTGCGCTAATCACTTTTGGTTTTACATTTTACTATTACCTCAAACTCAATAGGTCCAAAAGGTGAATTAATGATCTGTCTTCTCTTCAGTGTTCTGTCTTTATTACCATCCCATGATTCTTCTCATATGTGGGCTTGAAATCAGGTGGGCTCCTCTGTCTTATTTTGCCTTAGAAATGTGCCTACATTTTACTATTTCCTCTTCATTCCTGGAGTCACTATTCCTTTACAAATTTTCACCATCTCATGTCTGGATTATTTTAATAACCATTTCCCCACACACCCTGAAGTACTTTCTTAATCTTCAACAATTGCTACTTTCATCATTTATAGCTGCTTGAAAGTTGTGGCTGTTTATTTGTTCCTGCATCAAACATAAACTTACTGTGACTATCAAAGTTATTGATGCTGTGGCTCCACCACACCTCTCCTCATTTCTTCCAGCTCTTCATGATGTCTCTCTCTAAGCACTACAGAATTCCATAGACAAAATCTGGCCGGCCCAGCCTGTGGTGCCCATTTTTACTTGAATGACCTTCCTGGTCCCTGCATGTCTCCAATCCTCACATCCTCCAAGGCCCAGATCACATCTCACTTCACAAATATTTGTGTGACCACTTCATCTTCTCTTTTGTTCTATTCTTTAAGTCCTTATAGCCTTTACAACATTTAATTAAATATTGTCTTAGAACATTGTGTGATGTTGGTTAGCCTTTTCCCCTCTTTGTTAAATGTGTGTATTCCTTCTTTCCTCAATGGCTTCGACCATGTCCCCACGAGGACCATTTCCAACTACAGCTTCTCTTAAACCATCTGTAGAGTGACTATCTGAGGACATGCTGTATGTATTTTTTATGTATTATATCTAATACAACAACCTTTTTGTCAATAATTTTATCTAAAGTATACAATTCAGGAAACTGAGGTCCAGAAAGGTTAAATAATGAGTTCAAGGAAGAAACAGTAAGAAGCATCCATAAAGAACCAGAGCTAGGTTCAAATGCAGAATTAGCCTCAAAACTCCTCTTTCCAGACTAAATTCACAGATGACGTACAGACTGAGCAAGGGAAACTTAGTTGCCTTTGTTTAATATTAAATGAAATAACAACATTCCCATAGTTACTCATAAGAAATCTTGTCCTTTCTTAAGATGACTAAACTACATTGGTCAGGAGACAACCATAGAAAGAAAAATTGAGAATTTGCGTCCACAAAGAGTAAATTATATCAAACAGATATCAAGTTTGGAGTTTTCTCTACATCAAGAGCCACTGATACAAAGCCATTAACAAAGATATTTAAGAGATTCACTCCCTGTCACATGTCCACTGTGGGATTTAAACAAGATGTTTTCTATTACAAACACTCACATACACAAGCTAGAAATCCATGTAGAATCTAAACCAATCTATGCCCCTGTATTGACATATAAGTTCAAAACACTGATGGCATGCAGGTTTGAGAGCAGCAGGGAGGAAAATTAGCTAATCTGGTGGCAATTTACTAATTTACAAGTTGGGAGAAGGTGTTCTGGCATTTCTTCACTCCCATTTCTTCACTTGTCCAGGTAGAAAATAATAGCGGAGGTGGAGGTTTTGGAGTCCCTCCGGGATGTAAATGTGAGACCTGTGGATCTTCTTTCCTCCCTTCCTTCCTGTAGGTACCTACCTGCAGTGATTCCATTGGCAACCTGGAAGTGCCAAGGTTTATCAAGAAGAACATGGAAATTAATGAAGAATTCTCTTTTTCTATAGAAAGAATGTTATTTTGGGACTGTTAGGTAAAGCAGACAGGATGTATAATGAGTGACTTGAAAGAGCAATGTGGTTCTTCCAGGCAGAAGGTGGCAGCTGAGGGTAGAGGTGGAGCAGAGAGGGCTAGCCTACGCATCTTTGAAAAGCACATCTCCTGTGATCTCATTAATTGAATTTTTTCCTAAGTCTGAAATATTCACCCTGGTAAACCTGATTCAATAGAAAAAACAAATGCTCAAATTTATAAAGGTTTTCTCTCCTGATAGCGATTTAGCAAGTATCTAGCTTTTAATGTGGCTTATTGTTTTTTGACGTGTGTGTATGGAGAGGGAAGGAGGAAGGAGAGAGGGAATCCCATGTTGATAAATGTTTCTGAAATTTACTTCAAAGAGATTAAAGATGAAGGTTTTTGAGGAGGTGATTTTTGTATTTAGTCTTGCTTAATTGTAAAAGAAAGTATAATTTTAAACATCTTCAAATGTCCCTAATTCTACATATCACTATCCCCATTAATTTAAAATTAAATGGCAGGAACAAATACAGGCTTGGAATTTTCCATATATTTTTCTCCTATATCCTCTAAACTATTTTAATTCATAAATTCTATAGCATGAAATAAAATCTAAATACCATTTATTAAGTAGGATAATATGACTTCATTGCCAGTGGAAACCTGAAGATATAAAATATAACAGCTTTCTCCTTTTTAAACTTTTTATTGTGAAATAATTATAGATTTACAGGAAGTTACAGAAAAATGTACAGGGAGATCCTGTGTATATCAAAACTAGGAAAACTGATGTTGGTGTAATCTATCTTACAAGTGCCTGTGTGTGTTTCTATGGAATTTTATCACAGTTGTGGCTTTGTGTAACCACCACCACAACTAAGATACAGAGCTGGTCCATCACCAATAGGACTCCCTTGCACTATACTTTAATGATCAAATCCATCACCCACTCCTCATCCCTGACCCTGGCAACCACTAAACTTGTCTCCATCTCTATAATTTTGTTATTTAAAGAATGTTATATAGATGTAATCATAGAATACATGATCTTTTGAAATTGGCTTTTTTTCCATCTAGCATAATTTCCTTGAGATCTGTCCAACTTTTTGCCATGTATCAATAGTTTTTTTTATTGCTAAATAGTATGCCATAGTGATAATGTACCACAATTTATTTAATCTTACATCCAATGGAAGATATTTACATTTGTTTTCAGTCTTCTTACAAATTAAGTGGCTTAAGGATATTAGTATACAGGTTTCTATATGAACATGGATTTTCATTTCTCTGGGATAAATGCCCAACAGCTTTCTTTTTAAAGGAAAGAAACTTCTTAAAAATCGTGGTATGTTTTATTTCTGCTTTTAGTTAGTAGAATAAAACTAGATCAATTTAATGTATATATTTACTCAATGTCCCCCTACCTACAATTAACAGCATAACTATGTTGTACAGTCTTTCAGAAAGATTCTTTTTCTCTGGTTTCTGACCCGAAGCTTTAAAAAATTGGCTTAGTGCCTCGTTCTTATGGAGATAATCTCATACAGAACCACTGCTATTTGCTCTTGGTGCATGCTGCTAATTTCCCAGCTGTTTTTTGTAGCTCTTTTGAAACAATGTACCAACCAAAAATGTGCAAAGTCCTATTTCTGTCTTCAAGTCTTAAAACTCAGGCACCTAGAAAAAAGATAAACTTAACCACATAATCAAAATATCAGGTCAATATACATTTGCTTACTCACCCTTGAAATTATAGGCTATTCCTGTAATTTACGTAAATAGCTTCCCCCAGATCTCCTAAATCCCTCAGTTTGGATTTTCCCAGGAGAAAGTGAGATTTATCATCTTGTCCTATCATAAGACATCTGTGAAGAAGTTTCTCTGAGCCAAGAGAGCTCCATGGACTTCTGTCATGTGTGGGGCACTGACAGTGGAATCACAGGGGGGTGGGAGGGATGTTACATAGACTTGATGCTCATGTTGGGTCCTAGAGGGCTTTGGACAAGTGTTTGAAAATAGTTATTTTGGAATAAACCTCACGGCATCTTAAATACCATCAGAAAGTCAGAAAAAACCTTTCAGAAGCCTCCCATTAGAGATGGTGTTGGAAAAACAAAACAGAACAGCCAGGCTCTGATGGGGCTGAGGAAGGAAAAACTGCTCCAGTTCAAAAATGAGGATGCACCCCTGTCGGGACTGTTGGAGACTTTGAGGAGGTGCTGGTGGGGGAAACATCTGCTAAGAGGATTTATTTTCAGGCTTCACCCTGAGAGGTGTGGTCCCAGCATCAGAATGAAGAGATCTAACTACTTAGATTTTTCATCCTGGCTTCTTTTCTATGCGCATTACCCTCAAAAGGCTGCAAGACGGTCGAATTTCAAAAATAAAATGACTGGCACTATAATAATATTGCCAGCTTATTTTTCTGCCTAATGACATGAAAAACAAGCAAAAATTCTAGAACTTTCTCACATGCTGTTAGAATGAAAATTTCCATGGGATTTGAAGGCACATACTGAAAGCAGTAGAAGATGACCAGCCAAGGTTTGCAAGAGAGGTATGAAAGTCAGTTCCTTTATCTTGACCCTTATCCACAACAAGAGCAAACAAAAGTTGGGAGCTTGTATTTAAGGAAGATTTATTTAAAATGGAGAAAATATCAAGTGTTTGGTGAGGTTGTAGAACGATCAGAACTTTCATACACTCCTGGAAGGGAGTGTTCTTTGGGACAACCACTTGGAGACACTGGAATAATCTACTAAAGCTGAACATACACATTATGGGCTGAATTGTACCCCCCCCCAAAATTCATATGGTGAAATCCTAAGCTGCAATATCTCAGAACATGACTGTATTTGGAGACATGACTCCAAACCCATGACTGTGTTGGGTCTGTATAGAGGTAATTAAATTAAAATTTGGTAATTAAGATGGGCACTAATCCAATATGACTAATATCCTAGTAAGAAGAGAAAATTTGGATACAGACACATACACAGGGAAGACCACTGTGAAGACTCAGGGAGAAGATGGCCATCTAAAATCCAAGGAGAGAGGCCACAGAAGAAACCAATCCTGCAGACACCTTGAACTCAAATTTCTAGCCTCTAGAAGTGTGAGAAAAAAAATTTCTATCGTTTGAACTGCCCAATCTGTGGTAATTTGTTATGGTAGCCCAAGCAAACTAATACAATATATCTACCCTATGGCCCAGAAAATCCACTCCTAGTACGAACCAACAGAGATGCCTAACTATGTTCACCCAAAGACGCATCCAGTTATATTCAGAATGGTGTTTTTCAGAAAGTAGCCCCAAACTGGAAATGACTTGAATATCCATGAACTGTGGAATGCATAAATAAACTGTGGTATGTTCACATGAGGAACAATTTAGAGTAATGAATAAATAACATAAATGAATCTCTCAAAGAAAATGTTGGATGAGAGAAGGCAGACACAGTATATCATGTATGACTGCATTTATATAAAGTATAGAAACAGAGGAAGCTATTCTTCACTACTAGACTTTAGCACTGTATTTACCCTTCGGGGTGGTAGCAGGAAGAGAGCACAAAGGGGGCATTGGATGCCAGTTACATGGGTGTATGCAACTGGTGAAAATTCAGTGAACGGTACAATTAATGTAGGTGCACTTTTCTGTGTTATACTTCAGTGAAGGTTTTAGAAGGAAGTTTTCTATAAAGAAATCTGAACATGAGTCTCTTGCATCCTAAACTGCTTGTATTTGCTAGAGGGAGAGAGGATGGGGTTTCTGCTTCCTAACCCCAAGTCTGGTGACTGGGCTCCCAGGTAACTCTCAAACAAGGTGGCACGGGTCTCTCAGAGCTTGAGGGACAAAGTGAGAGATCCAAAGAGCCAGAAACTATGGCTTGTTAACTGCTCTTGTGGTAGATGAAATGAGAGACATTGACGTTGGGGACAGTTTGCCCTCAGGTTTGTCAGGGCAAGGACTATGGTATCATTTCCTGTAGGCCAGATCTGGGCCATCCTGCACGAGAAGGATTGAGTGGAGAAGAGAAGGTCTCCCCAGAGAGGCCCCTTAAAAGGAAAAAACACATCTCAGCCAAAAAGCCGGATGCATCGCAGGAGTACTGTGAATTAAAGAAATATAAATGCGTAGAAGGACACAGATATATTTGCCACAGGTGCACCTTCTCCAGTAACAGGGATGGTGGGAGGTGGTGGTATCTGAAGAACCCGTCAAAGAGTAAACAGGTGCCAACCCTGAGGAGCAAGGGCCAGCTTATGACAGTACCATGAAGTGAGAACTTTCCTGACTCCCCTACCTCCCCTCGCCCTGGCCCAATCACGAAAAGGTGAGAAACCCTTACTTAGCAAGGGAAGGAGTTCTAGGTGACAAGGAGCATAGGAAGGTGACTTGTTTTTCAACATGTTCCACTCTGAAAAAGAGAGGAAAACCACTAAAATTTGAATTTGAATTTATAACTCAGCCATCAGTCTCTTGGTAGAAGTTGTGTCCGAAGAAAGACAGTTAAAATTCCAGAGCAAATTTTAAGGGGCTATAAACGGATATTATACTCATAACATGTAGACCTAGAGTGCGTACTTCTTTCCCAGTGCTACACATCATTCTTGGCCTGAGCAACCCCACTTCATCAAAGATGTGGACTTGTAGGAGCTGCTTGTTCAGGGGGAGGGACAGGGAGCAGTTGCAGGGAACCCTGAGTGATCAGGGAGAGGCTGACATCGATAATCATGAGTTGAACTTTGGTGTGCTGAATTTGAGGTGCTTCTGGGATGTGAAAGCAAACGTTTTCTTTGGATAGATTAGCATCAAGGAAGGAAGTTTAGAAGAACTAGCTGGGATTAGAATCATCAGTGTATCGGTGCAGTTGATATCTTAGGAGAAGGTGTGGTTTCCCAAGAATAACGCTGGGATGTTGATTTTTAAGCAGTAATTAGTGGAGGACCATGTAAAAAATTTGCAAAATAGGTAAGGAAAAGGGAAGAGCGAATTTCTTAAAGCTGAAGCAAGAGAAAGTCCCTTGAAGACAAAAAGTGATCGACTGTGGCAAAATTCTACAGATGTCACAGAATGGAAATACTGAGCCGTATTGATTTAATTTTGGAAGACTGCAGAGATATTAACATCTCCGTCTTGTGAAAAGAAGTTGGGAGTGAAACTCCAAAAACATGGGCTGTGGAACAAATGGGGCATGAGAAAGTACAATCAATCCATATGGGTGATCTAGAAACCCATATGGATGACTCTGGCACTGTGGAGGAGGGCAAAGCTTAAATATAAAAAGGGTTAGGTTAAAGGATCCTCATTTTTTTGGACTTCTTTTGAAAGTCTGGTGAAGCCTATGGATCTCTTCTCAAGAATGTTTTTAAGTGCCAAAAGGAAACTACAGGCTGGGCGCCATGGCTCACGCCTGTAATCCTAGCACTCTGGGAGGCCGAGGCGGGTAGATTGTTTGAGCTCAGGAGTTCAAGACCAGCCTGAGCAAGAGTGAAACCCTTTCTCTACTAAAAATAGAAAGGAAATTAGCTGGACAACTAAAAAATATATAGAAAAAATTAGCCGGGCATGGTGGCGCATGCCTGTAGTCCCAGCTACTCAGGAGGTTGAGGCAGCAGGATTGCTTGAGCCCAGGGGTTTGAGGTTGCTGTGAGCTGGGCTGACTAGCCCGGGCAACAGAGTGAGATTCTGTTTCCAAAAAAAAAAAAAAAAGGAAACTATATAAGATTACCAATAAACTATTATCTTGGAAAACATCAAGATAGCTTTTAAAAGTATGTGATGGAATAATGCATGTGTGTCCTTATGCATTGACTAATTGGATTCATTGGCAGGAATACTACCATAATTTAAAAGTAGTGATGAATGCAAATGATATTTCAAAATATCTTCAGCAACTATTACACGATAAAAAATTACCTGTGATTGATTCTGGTGACAAAGTCATGTGTACTGCTAGGAGTGTTGAGGTTTTTGTACCTATATTCACAATAGAAAGAAATGTTAACATTCAATAAAAAGTTGATTAAAATAAAGATATATATATATATATATATATATATTTCTGCACACCCCCCCCCCCACGCAAATTCACTAGCATTCCTGAATTCTATCCATGGTTTCTTAGGAAGGAAAGGATCCAGGGATTTCAGATTAAGAATCATTTGCTAAAGAAGAGAGGTCTTTTTTTTTTTTTAAGGAGAGAAAAATTGTTTATGGATAGAGCGGAAGGTTTAGCATTTTCCTCTGACAATATGGCAATATTATGCAGTGGTTAGAGATTGACTTTGGAGCCAGACTCCTTGGATTTAAATCCTGGTCCTCCTGTTTATTAGCTATCTGACATTAGGCAAGCTATCTAATCACTTAACTTCTTGATGCCTCAGTTCCCTTCTCTGTAAAATGAGGATGATAATAGTAATTCACCTCATAAGTGGTTGTGAGGGTTAAATATGAACATGTTGAGCTATTATTATCCTGACCACTTTCCACTCACTCAATATCCCAAGCACCAGGCACACCATCAGTTCCTAAATGTACCACATTCTTCTTCCTGCAGAGCTGCTGTTCACACTGTGGTTTTCGATCTGGAAGATTCTCCACACTGTTTTTCACATGACTAACTCATTCTCACCCTTTGGGACTCAGCCTAAATGTCCCTTTTCAGAAATGTCTTCCGGGGGACATCCCTGAAATAGGTCTCCACTATTATTTTTTCTGTCAGCATCCTTTGTCACAATTTGTGACAGTTTTGTTTGTTGTGTCTGTGGTGAGCTCCATAGTGGCCGGGGTTGTGTCAGTCTTAATCTCCTCTATAGCCCTGTGCCTACGCATAATCAGCTCTCCATAAATGTTCATTAAATGATCCACCGAATAGGGAGCACCTGAAGCTCTAGGGGAGATCCCAGGCTACATTCGTGCCCGTGGGCAGGGCGTCAACTTCCATGTGGGTTTTATTACTCTGTTCTCAGTCATGTTCTGAAGCTGGTGGAAAGCCAAACACATTGCGTATATTAAAATGTTTATGAGATAGCATTTAGCCTTTCTTCATGTACTAGAAAGATTCTCCCTCTGTTCTAGGCTGAATCAAGTAAAGCAATACATGAATATAAAATTCTGTGGCTGTGGTATAACAGTTTATATTCATGTAGGCAGTGTACACGATATCCATGAGTAATGTTTCCACCAAGCCAGTATTTTGCTATCAAAGTGATGGAAGAGAGAGTGATCTAGCATTCAGGAGCCAGACGTCCAGTTCTGACCGTGTTTAACTGGGCAATTTTACACAAATCAACCCCCTTGAGCCTTAGTTTTTTTCTTCTTACAAATGGCAATTTAAAAATATTTTCTGTGGCAGAGAATGTTAGCTAGTCACCAAAATCTATTCTTCTCTTCCCAAGAGAAGGCCACAATTCGAAACGTTCCTTAAGGCAGGTGTTGTTTATGTAATTCAGGTCTTGCCAACAGAATGCAAGCACAAGTGATGTTAGTAACCCCTGTTTACTTGCTCAAGGCTATATACTTTCTGTCTGGAATAGTGAGGACTGAAGAAATCTCAAAAATGGTGTGTTAAAGATGGCAGAGGTGCTGTCAGACTGGATCCCTAAATGACTGTGTGGAACAGAGTCACACAGTGACCTGCAGCCTTGAGGTAGGACTGTTACATAAGACAGAACTAAGTCACTAACTTTTTGGAATATATTTGTTATAGTAGCTACTGTCTCTCTGACTAATACATATAACCTATTTACTTTATAGAATTGGGAGAGATAGTAGATCTAATGCATAGGAAACAGCCTTGGGAAGTAACAAGTGCTATAAGAATTTCTCATTTTTATTATTACTTTTAGAGACAGTGTCTCACTCTGTCACACAGGCTGGAGTGCAATGACACGATCACAGCTCACTGCAACCTCAAATTTCTTGGTTCAAGCAATACTCTTGCCTCAGCCTCTTGAGTAGCTAGGATTATAAGTACGTGCCACCATGCCCAACTATTTTTTGTAGAGATGGAGTCTCACTATATTGCCCAGGCTGGTCTTGAACTCTTGGCCTCAAGCGATCCTTCTGCCTCAGCCTCCCCCAAAGCACTTGGGAGTACAGGTGTGAGTCACTGTGCCAGGCCCACATCATTATTATTAATACAGAGAACACAAGTGTCAAATAGAATGTCTGACATGGAATAGATAGTTAATATTTATTTGTTGAATGAATGCATGAAGATCTTGCTGAAAAAAAAGCCAGAGATTTAAAAAAAATTTATGAAACACACAGAACTGGCAGGATATTTGTTTGCACAGGGAAAATCTTTAATTGATTCACTTATACTCATACAAGTAAAACAAAAACCTGCTGGATATGTGTTTCTTTCAAGAAGAATCTTGTTTTCTTAATGCTTCTTCCATGAAAAATAAATTACGAAATACTAAAAAACATTTGGACAAAAGGAAAGTGTACTCTTAACTCTTAATCTCACCATGAGAAGACAGCTCATTTATTTTTGCCTATTGCCTTCTAATTTTTACCTACTTGCATGCCTGTTTTTCAAAGTTGTAAATCTGTTTCTTTTCTTTAATTTTTAAATATATTTTAATCTGTACTCAGTAAGAAAAGTACAGGCTTGGTAATTCTCCAGAAGAGATTGCAACAAAGAACTACCTAATATTTTTAACAGTTCCAATTTAATCTTGCCAAGGGGATCCATTTTTATTAAAAAGCATACTAGGGAGGGAAGGAGATTTTCATAAAAAAGTATATGGGGGTGTTAATTCTGACTACAATTAGGGTGATCAAGATTACAAATGTCACAATTTTCCTGCTTTCTATTTAAGAACTGTCATGTAGGACTCATAAGGATTACATGGAGGGCAGAATGCATATGGAACATATTCAAGGGTATAAGTGAATTCAATTATTTATTCGACAATTTTTTTTTTCCTTGAGATGGGGTCTCACTTTGTTGCCCACACTGGACTGCAGTGGTATGATCATGGCTCACTGCAGCCTTTAACTCCTGGGCTCAAGTGATCCTCCCGCCTTGGCCTCCAGAGTAGCTAGGACAACAGGTGCAGGTCACCACACCCAGCTAATTTTTTGAAATTTTTTTGTAGAGACAGAGTCTCACTACATTGCCTAGGCTGGTCTCGAACCCATGGCCTTAAGCTATCCTTCTATCTCGCCTCCCAGAGAGCTGGGATTACAGGCATGAGCCACAGTGCTCAGCCTCAACAAATTTTTTTCGAGTGCCTGCTACACCTCAAGGAGAATGTGCAGGATAATGACTGAGACATCATTTCTATCCTGGGAAAGGTTATAGCAGGGATGAAAAATGAGAAGACACTGCTGTGAGCTCAGAGTAGTGGTGAGGCCAGGGGAGGCCCCTGGAGGAAGTGAGACACCTGATATTTGGCTTGACATTGAGCTAGCAAAGGGATAGCAGGGAGATTCCCCAGGTACATGGGCCAGAATAAACAGAAGAAAGAAAGAGCATGGTGTTCTTGGGACTGTAAGTCATCCTGTCTGGTTGTTAACAGTCCACTGGGGATGAGCAAGATGAGAATGGAGCAGAAAGCAGGGGTGAGATCATAAGGAGTGGAAGAGCTTCATCAGAGCAGTGATCGTGTTTGCTCAGCGCTGCCTAGGACAGCACTTGGCACCTAGGCATTCAACCTGTATTTGTGGAATGAACCCATATCATGTTATGCAGTTGACTCATGACTGGTTATAGGCATTGGCCTCTGGTTGCAAAGGAAGAGGACACACAGCTGGCAAAGGACAACGCCTCCTCTCTCTGTAGCCACTGCATCGACCGTGGTGCTCATGGCTCTGCTGGGTATGCCAGGTGACCACAGATTGCTTCTCAACACAGGGACGCTGCTTTATTCTTGTCCATCCAAGATGCCTGCTGCTAAACAGCAGGGGTGAGGCACAATGAACCCTACTCTGAGAATTATGTCTCCTTACCCCAATTTCATTTTTTAATAGCATCAGTAAGGCTATACATGCAGCGTCTCAGGACATGCTTGCAAAGGAAATGAATAATATTAATGCCATTTCCAACTCCTAGTCCTAGAAGCAGAGTTAGGGTGGCTGTAGAAGAAACAAGGGGATGGGATAGAAGGAAGACTGTAAACCTTTCCTGTTTTTTTCCCCCAGATTTACTGCAGTATAATCGATAAATAAAAATTATATATATAAGGTGTACAATATGATGTTTTTATATATGTATACATTGTAAAATGCTTGCCACAATCAAACAAATTCACATATCCATCACTGCACATAGTTATCTTTTTTTTATGTGTGGTGAGAATATTTAAGATCTACTCTCTTAGCAAATTTCAAGTACACAATACAGTACTATTCAGCACTGTCACAATGCTGTACATTCGGTCTCCAGATCTTATTCATCTTATGACTCAAAACTTCTGCCTTCTGACCATCACCTCTCAGTTCCCCACCCTCAGACCTCTGGTAACCTAATTCTCTCCTTATCCTTGATTTTAGTCCTATTTTTGAAACTACTTTTAGCTCAAATTGAATATCAATAATGTAAAAGGACCAGAAATTTTACTCTCAAGGGAGATGAATGGATTAATAAACCGGGTCTAGCAATATTGAATAATTTGGAGGCGAAAACCAGATTTGACTCACAAGAGCCCAGCAGGGTGGCTTACTTTGGAAACCTTTTGCCAGCGCTCTGCTGGGCACACTAAAAATGCATGGTGCCGGCTGACTCCGCGTGGGAGTGCGTGCATTCAGCTGCTGCAGAGAGATGTGAAATTAAAGAGAATGAAAGGTGTGATCTTATTTAATCACACCTGGTGCTTCAATTTCTCCATAACAGCATCCCGCTCTACTGTCAAATTGGATGGATATATGTATATATTTATGAATTATAGCTAGAGGATGGATTAACTCTCTAAAGCCTATCAATCCATTGCAGGGATCTAAAATGCAAATGACAACTGAATTTTCTCAGAAAGAACTCGAGAGCAATCATTCCAGGACTTGGATATGCATAAATTTACCATGACTTAGGGATAAGCAGTGAAATGTCTCTTCCTGAAAGAGGCCAAAACTCGGAGTCCCAAGTTGGGGGGTGGCTTGGGGAAGATTGTCTATTTTTATACCCAAAGTATATTGCAGGTCCTACTCTACTTCTGCTCTGATGACTGAGCGAGGGCCTTGCATTGCTTCAGATTTCTAGGAGAATGACAAATACCAAGAAGAGGGAAAGAGAACCATTTCAGTCTATTTAGAAAAGTATATTTGTGAGAAATTTAGAAGTTTATAAATCTGAATGTGAACTGATATTTAGTGGAGATCACCAACCTCCCCCCCAGACCCTCCCAACTAAGGAGATGTTACTTTATAGTATCTGGGGGTTTATTCTGAGTATCAAACACAGTTCAATCCTGCAGAACCCACGTATATTTCCCTGGCTAGTCAGATACTTTATGGCAATTGGGTGCAAAAAGATCTAATAAATCACTCTCCATAAAGGACAGCAAGGTACTTCCTTTAATGTAAAAATGATCATTGTGGTTAAATGTTCTGTTCTTTTGAGGTGAGGAGATGTCTTCTGCATGATTCTACTTAACAGCAGAAAATAAAAGCTTAGGTATAATTAGCTTAACATAGCCGGCTTTATATTACGAATCAAAGATGAAAACAATGAGAAAATAGCTATTTTGATTCCTTCTAAAAGTGACCATGCAGTGGCCTGCAAATGTGCACAAGTGATCCCCCATAGATGCACTGCTAGTTCAGAGCTTTGTTTAAAGAGATTGACTCGGTGAAGGGAGTTATGTAGGGAATATAAGAATGGACTGCCCAGAATTCTAATTTGATTGATTTTTCAGGAGCATGGGCTTCCAGGTTTTTGTTTTAAATGATCTCCTGAAAAAAATAATTCCCACTGACAGAGAATAAAGCAATTGGAAATGTCCCTGATTTCTTCCTCTCTTCTGAAAATCCAGAGTGTGTTCACCATCTCTGCAGCACATCATCATAATGTTTTGTGATCCTCTAATCTCCTCTTCTAAGGCCAGAGGCCTGCTAAGGGCAGAAAACCTGATTCCTTCGACTTTCTCATCCATACCCAAAGCATACGACATAGCACCCCCATGCCAGAGACACCTCATACACAGGTGCAAGTTAAACCATTAGTTACTACAGGTGGGATTATTCTGGAGAATAATCAGTAGTCTCCTGCGTGGAAGAATGTCAGATAAAAGGGGGAAAGATGGCAGGAAGTCAAGTAAAGTTTTATCTATTAATTCTCTGATACTAGACAAGTACTATGAAGTGGGTCCTTTGTGTTCATTGAATGGGGATCTATAATAATATTTTGATTTCAAATAAAGGCCCATCCATTTTTCCATGTGATATAGTTCTTTGGCCCCTGGAAGAACTTAAGTCATCTTCAGGGTTTGCAACCCCAGCCTTTTTATTGGCAAGAGGCCGGCAAGTCTCACTGCCAAGGATGAGCTGAGGCAAGACTGATGGAGCTTGCACCAAGGTTTTGACATCTCCTATTCAGAAGATGAGTCTTCAACTTGAAAAGTCGTGAATGCCAGGGATGTCTTTTAAGTTTTGCCAGATCTATTAGTATTTTCAATCTTCAATATGTAGACTGAGCATGACATATTTCCATCCATTTAAAGAGTCTTATTATATATATTATATATTTATAAGCAAACCTATAATAATGTAACAGATAATCAGGAATGATTAATACATACTACTTATCTTTTGGCTTGGGACTAACACGGTCTGTTCTCTTCACCTTCTCTTGAGTACCCAAAGCAATAAAAATGACCATACACTTCTCTTCTTTAAACCCCTTAGAGACTTGCCCTTACTTTTAGGATAAAACCAATATCTTGATGGTGGCTTTATGAGGCCTTGCAAATTGTGCTGCTTCCCATCTTGGGCCTCTCTTTCTGTGCCCTTCTGCTAATTTCTTCCCAGTCTCTGGGTCTTCCTAAGGTATGCCATCTATTATATCACTGTTTTCCCTGTTTCTCTGTTTGTCTTATTTTTCAATGGTGGTCCAGATTATTGGCCATTTCCTTGGGAAATCCTTTCTGTGATCCTGCAGTATAGGTTCCCCCCTTATGTATGATTATACAACAACTTCCTCACAACTGTCATTTAATAATGATCTGTGCAATTCTTTCTTTAGTTCCTATGTTCCATTATACATGCTAAATGCCATAACAGCAGTGAAAAGGTATGTTTTGTTCATTATTGCATCCTTAGCACCTGGCCTAGCACATAGGAAGTGCTCAATAAATATTTGTTGAATGATTGAAAGATAGTATCTTTCAATTTTAGTTGACCATAGACTTGAAGCCTCAGGCAGTGTGATGAAGTGCACAGTGGGTAGATTTTGAACTGTGTTTGAATTTAGCTCTGCCTTGACAGTAAGAGTGACAAATTACTTCGAAACACTGAGCCTCACTGTTCTCATCTATAAGCATGGTATGAACCCTACCTCTGAGGATTGTGTATATGCATGGTGCCGCTTGAGATGATGCTCTTCTTTGTTCATAGTTATGCTGCTAGTCATGTTGCCCTGTGCGAACTCTAGTCATCTGTTTTTGTGTTTCTGGGGATGTTGCCCTGTGTGAACTCCAGTCATCCGTTTTTGTGTTTCTGGGGGTAAAGTCTCACGTGAAAGCAAGCTTTCCATCTTCCTCCTTTTAGAAATCCAAAGAGAACCAGGAATAAGGGAAAGCTTCTCCTCAGTGCTAAACTAGATTCCTTAACAATGTTATCTTCAATACTTTATTATAAAGCATCATGCATATAAAGGAGTTATTAAATGTATTGTGATTAAAATTATAATAGAAATTAAGTTAAAACTTTAAGTGTATACTTATTAAAAATAATTTTTATAATTAATATTCCTATTAAAAAAATAAATACTTATGCACCAGCATCAGAAGTAGAATATTAGCAGTACCTTCTAAGGTCTGGAGTGCCTCTCCCTGTTCCCGTCCCCTACCCTCCACCTGTGCTAACCACCATGCTGTACCTGTGTTCATCACTTATTTTTTTTTTTTAAAAAAAAAACACTTCTACCACCTATGTATATCTCTCTAGTGTAAACAATCCACTACTTAGCTTTACCTGTCTGTGAAACTTATGTGAAGGGATCATTGCTGACTGCTTTCCATGATTTGACTCTTGCTTAACTTTGTTTTTAACATTTGTCTGTATTGATGTATGTGGCTAATTAGGGTTTGTATCCCATTGTGCACATTTAGCACCATGTATTTAACTATAACTGCAGATGAATGATGGGTTTATTTACAGTTTCAGCTATTATTTGCCTTTTTTGTGCACTTACTCTGACATCTATGGGAGAAGTTCTTAATGCTGAGGGCTGAGATCTGGGGGTGAGGGCAGTGCGTAGGAGGAAGAAGGATTCACTTCTGTGGAACAATGTGGAACATGCCCTGCAGGGAGAAAATACACATGGCTCAACCACACAGAATTCCTGTGAAAATGAGGATTTTTCAAGAATCTGGGGAAGGAGCCAAAATGGCGGACGAGAAAAGCCGCCAGTCACAATGTCTCTGCAAAAAAGATGAATTTTAGAAGAAAGAGAAAAAAATAAGCAAGCAGAGAAACATAGATTGGGTGAGGGTCGGAAGGAAGGGTGCCTGAAACTATAGGAGACCCCACGAGAAGACATTGCAGAGGAGAACTGAAAGGAGAAAGGTCCCGAGAGGCTAACTTCCCCTTCCCTTGCATCTCGACTGCTGGTGGGCTCCTGAGCAGTTGGAGAGACCTGCCGACACCAGCTCAGAGACGGCTGCCACCAGTGAGCAGTGGCCTCTTGCGGACTCAGCGCCAGGCTCTCAGCCCCCTCAGGACACCTCCCCGGACGCAGACCCAAGCCTATCGGCAGACGCCATAATGCTCCATTTCCTCCTTCCCCTTCCCTACCCGTGGGTGCCCAGAGGGACAATTCAGCTATCACATGGAGGCATCTCCAAGGAACAGGACCTTTCCTTTTGGGGCCCTACAGCAGACTGAGGGGTACTCAGAATGCAAGTTCCCTATCCGCCAGCCCTCCCAGGTGCTACTTGCCTGGGGACTCTCGGAGAGTGGGGCAAATCCCGAGGTGGAGTGAAATTGATCCAGCTTGGGCACCCTGTAGGTGATTCAAGACCAGCATCCTTCCCCCTGGCAGGGTCAGGGATTGATCTCCAGGGTCCAGGGGACAGGCCTGCAGATCAGACCCCATACACCAAGGTCAGGATCACACTGCCCCAGGGCACAGAAGAGAGATCTATGAAAGAGCCTACTGAGGAGTGTGTGCCTTCAGGGGCAGATCAGCATGCCAAAGAGGCAACCCTCCTCCCAAAAGAGGGCTGTGTACCCAGCTCAGGCTACCATCCTGGGTAGGGAACCTTCCAGCCCACGTCACAGCCAGGGGAGATCCATCGGCCTGAGTTCCCACTTGCTGGCAGAGGCCTGGGAGAGGCCACGGAGAGGGGGAGAGAGACCTGTCCCAGCATTGGGGTCTTGGACAGCCCCACCCCCAAGCCCAGACTTTCAGATAAGTGGAGCCATTTCAGCCCCTCCCGGTAGCTTTGCACAGAAGCAAAGAGCAGACCTTTGACTCCTGCTAACAGCAGTTGTGGAGCCTGAGGGCAAGCTTACCTAACTCAGTCCCACTCAGACTCACTCCCGGTCCTGTCCCCACTGAGGTGGAGAATAAGGACACGCCTGGAAATCCCAGGGCCCCACGAACCACCTGAGGCACAAGAGGGCCTCTCTAGAGTAATAAGAGCTAGCTATAGGACCCCAAAACAGCACTGCAGCTCGCTCCTCCCTGCAAGTGCCACCTACTGACAGGGAGGTCATCCTGCACACCCTTTTACTGCATCTACTGATTCATCATAAAGGGTGTGGTCGAATCTCATCCACAAACACAACCTACTGACTCAGAGACTAAACGGGGTGTGTCATTATCGAAACAAAAATCTAAAGGCAAGAAGGAACAACTGATCCAGATGGGAAGGAACCAGTGAAAGAACTCTGGAAGTATGAAGACTCAAATGGAAAGCACACCCCCAAAGAGGAACAATAGCTCCCCAGCAATGGACATTAACCAAACTCAGAACACTAAAATGACAGAAGAATAATTCCAAACATGGATTGTAAGAAAACTAAATGATATGCAAGAAAAATTGGATCATCAACACAAAGAAACCACAAAAAATCCAGGACTTAGAAGAAAAATTTACTAAAGAAATTTAAATATTAAAGAAAAATCAAACTGATCTCCTGGAAATAAAGGACTTATACAGGGAACTACAAAACACCATGGAAAGCCTCAAGAACAGGGTAGATCAAACAGAAGAAAGAATCTCAGAGACTGAAGACAACTCCTTCCAATTAAATAAGTCAGTCACAGAAATCAAGCAGAAAATTAAGAGAAAATAAATAAGCCTACAAGAAATGTGGGATTATGTGAAAAAACCGAATCTGAGGGTGATAGGGGTTCCGGAAGGTGAAGAAGAAAACACTCAAGGGCTGGATAAGCTATTTGAAGAATTAATAGAGGAGAATTTTTCAGGCCTTGCTAAAAATCTAGATATACAGGTACAAGAGGCGCAGCGGACCCCAGGGAGATTCAATGCAAATAGGAAGACACCACATCACGCAGTCATCAGATTGACCAAAATAGCCACTAAAGAGGCCCTTCTA
>CAUYSK010112369.1:0-12631 GCA_963575035.1 Avahi laniger
CAAACTGTGATTGGACATGCCCTTAGGGTCCTCCCCAAGAAAGGCGTTCCTCTGCTGGTGCATGCGCTCAACTGATGTTTACCTCAAAGTTGTTTGGTGCTCAGCGCCATCTTCTAATGGCGTCGACTGCAGCGCTCCACAGCTAAGTAGAAAAATTAATGCCTCGTAGGGCATATTTTGCTTTTAGAAAAATACCCTCCCATCTCCTGTTCTTGTCATGCCCACTCATAACGTCCTGGTCTGACATGGAAAAAGGTTCCAGTTCGCTTTCGGAAACGTGATTCAATCTTGCCAGCAGGGATTCCTTTGAAAGATTCTTGACCCATTCTCAGGATGCTCTCAGTTTGCCAGAAGCAAGCAACAAAGGGGACCGGGTTTCACAAAGAGAGAATTCAGAAGTCTTCATGAGTGTAATTCCTCTTCAGGGCTGCCCTCGCACTCTGCCAAGACCCAGCAAGGTACCTCCATAAGGGCACTTAGTCTTCTCTTTCAAAGATATCCAATTACTCAGGCTCCAAGCTATGAAGCAGGGGTTCAGTAAGCATGAAGTGGTTCTTGGGAACCTCTGGAGAAGCAAACATTGACAGGTAATGTCATAGCTGCCTGTCACTAGCCAACAGGGTCAATCTCTGGGCAAGTTCCTGGCACACATAGTGTTGCTTTTAAGCCCTGCTGATTTGGATTTAAGTTTTTCCCCTTTTAGCATTTTGCCTGAAATTTCTGTTTGACTTGGAACTCCCTAACTACCAAATTAAGCGTAATGAGCATGATAAAAAAAAAAAAAAGTTCATTGAAATTTACCACAGCCATTTGAAGAAACTTCCAATAAAACCAGAAAGAGAGCCAATGGCCATCTGCCCAGTGACATAAAACAAAAAGCTGCCCACCAGGAGATAGAAATAAAACACTAAGGAAATCAGGAAGAGGAAGAATCCAACTTTTCTACAATCTCCACTTATCTAAATCTCAGGCCTTCCCAAGAATTAGTGAAATTCATCTGGAAGAGTACTCTATATAGTCCCCAACAGAGATGAACATGCTTTTATTTTGCTAATGACAAAGTAGTAAGCAAACACACACAAAACCCCATACACAAACACAAACGAGCTATTGGTGGGATCCTTTAAAGTTCTCTGCCCCACATAATGGTCACCAAAATGAGTAAGACTTACTTTTTTGTGCTCTGTGAGTTTGCCTCACTTTAATAGAAGAAATACAGATGGGTAAGTGGATATAATACAGGGAAGAAAAGATTTTCTTCTCAGAATAGTGATATATTCATTTTCAGAGACACATTTCCTGTTTTATAAAATGAGAAAGGATAGTGTGCTACCAGATGAGTTGGTTAAAACAACAATCTTCTTAAGGAAGAAAACTGTAGTTCACAGAGGGTGAACTCACACTAGCTGTGTCTGTATCACCTGTAAAAAATGAATTGCGTTAAAAAATAAAATTGTAAAAAATATAATTGAGGGGAAAAAATAATCAAAATAATTAAATTGGCATCTAGCTTCTTGTGTGTGTGTGTGTATAGATATGCATATGTACATTCCCTCTCACTATGTGGATACGTGTGTGTGTATATATATTATCTCCTGCACACAATAAATAATAAGCACTTGATGACAAATAATTGGTTGATGAATATATCACCTAACCTTTAACTGCTGTCTTTGTAGGTAGAATCAAAGACTGCACACAGATTTTAAGTCCCCCGCACATGTGTGTAATAAATGTTAGGTATTAGCATTCTCTCTCTATTCTACTTAATTATTGCATTAACATGTTCCTAGTTATTTTTCTTAGTTATTTGTATTTTCCTTCTCTCTTAAACCACATTCTCAAACTAGGGTATCTCAGGGCTATAGTATCTGATGATAAAGCATATTTGTTAAATTTTTTTGCAAACAATATTGATAGTTACAGGATGTGTACACACTTGCTTAGATTTTTGTGTGGAAGTTCTTTCATCATTTTTTACCAGTATCCCTTTGGGATATCTCAAGACCCCAACATCTGGTTAGTGGTTTCTTAGAAAGGCACATTTTTTCAGTACAAAATGTTCCTTTTCTTAAAATAACAATAACAATCTAATTTGCATGCTTTTAGTAGCTTAAAAGGCTAAATAAAACTCACTTTTCCTTAATTAATATCAGCTTCTCTCTTATCATGCTACAGTGCACCTGCTCTGAAATAACACAGTTTTAGATTAAAAAGACATACACAAATAAAAAATTCAGGAAGTTAGTATGCAAAATACGGAAATAGTTGCATTACTCATTAAAAGCTAAAGAAATGATCCCATGGTGGGAGCACGGGTCACACGAAACACCTGTGTGTGGAAGAGAGAAACTAGGTACAGGTTTAGTGCCGATAGACTTGAGTTTAAACCCTGGTTTCATTGCTTTGATGTTTGATGAATTTTTTTAACCACCTCTGAGACTCAGTTTCCCCATCTACAAAATTGTCAGGCTCCTACCTCAGGCTTTTCATGAATATCATTTATTTATTTACTTTAACAAACAGTGCTATATTGTATACTCTATGCCAGGCACTATTCTATTCTAAGGACTTTCTAAATTGTAATTTATTTAATTTTCAGATCAGCTTTATAAAGTAAGTATTGCAGTTCTACTTTAAGACACTTAAATGTGGTGACTTTCAATCTGAAGGCTTTCATTCAGTGGCATAGCAAGGGAGAGAGCCATTGAGGTGGCCCACTCCAGGTGCAGGTCATAAATGTCGGCCTTTTTTGAGATAATTTAAAAATAATAACAAAACCAACTAAAAGTTGATCTACATTTTATTGTTATCAGACACTGGTAATTCTAAAAAGTTTCTGTGGAAAATATTCGTCCCTTTAGGGTGGGTCCCTCGCATCCCTCATCTCTGAATATCCACTGACCTCAGTATTTTAACATTGTTTTTATAATGAAACAAGAAAATAAAGTTAAAAGCATTTGTAAAACTTTTAAAAATTTAACAAAAATATGAATAGAGAGTAGGACTACAGATAGTCTTGAATGAGTTAATATATACACATATAAAATATAGTATATAGCTATAGTAATGTTAAGTATATATTGCATATATGTATATATGTGTATATATATACACACACGTATACATATATATACCTTTTTTTTTTTTTTTTGAGGCAGAGTCTCACTCTGTTGCCCTGGCTAGAGTGAGTGCCGTGGCGTTAGCCCAGCTCACAGCAACCTCATACTCCTGGGCTCAAGCAATCCTACTGCCTCAGCCTCCTGAGTAGCTGGGGCTACAGGCATATGCCACCATGCCCAGCTAATTTTTTTTTCTATATATTTTTAGTTGTCCGATTAATTTCTTTCTATTTTTAGTAGAGACGGGAGTCTCACTCTTGCTCAGGCTGGTCTCGAACTCCTGAGCTCAAACAATCTGCTCACCTAGGCCTCCCAGAGTACTAGGATTACAGACGTGAGCCACCACGCCCAGCCCTATATACTTTCTTTATGAATAATTAATATAGTGACATCTGCATTTTGCCTTATACACAAGATATTCACTGGAGTTAGTAAGTTTGGTAAAATTTTTAACTCTACTTTCCTCACTGATTGCTTACGTTCTGAAAAATGTGAATAGACATTTTCAGAGGAAGTTGCAGGTTAAAACATGTAGTTTCTAAAACAACAACAATAACCGTAATAATAACAACAATTCAAACAGAACGAAGAACACTTCATTTCCACCATGTTTTAAACAAAAATATTCAAGCCTATCTAAGCCCTAGGAAAATTTATTTAATTGAGTTGTGACTCTATCTCAATTCAGCTTCAAACTTCAAATGGAAAAATCTTATTTTATGGTGGAGATTGACTAGATGCAATCAGAAGTCCAGCAAATAATTTTTCAGCTATCCACTTAGCTATGCACCTGTCACAAGGGACATCTTAAAAAGTAGTGTATACTAAAGTAATGGAGTCCACTTTGGCAACCTGTGAGATTTTTTAAAATGACAGTATCAAAGCATATTTTGAATGGATATATTAATAGATTCTAAGGATTAATTAAATTTAACCAAAATATTACATGAGGTTTACACATTTTAATCTTTGGGTCATCTTTTCTTCTATTCAGTCCACTTACCTGTTTTTATATTCTTGACAAGTTTGTGTAATTGAAAGGTTTGACTTTGAATCTGGGTTTTTCAGTTTCAAATCTCACCGCTACCTCTTATTTGTAATGTAAGGCTTTAGTTTCCTACTCTGGAAATAGGTGGGACGACATTTACATCACAAGGTATGCTCTGAAGATTAAATGGAGTAAAGTCTACATAAAGTCTAGTTTTGTGCCTGCTAGCTTCTTCCCTCAAGTCTTCCTCTCTTATTCCACTTCAAAGATGAACACAGTTTACATTAGCTCCGTAGAGTAGCTATCTTTAAATTTCTCCTGCAATGAGTTACTATCTTTAGGAAGTCCCTAGGTAAGGTTTGAAGATGGATTAAATGTCAGCATCTGCAGGTGAGGCTTGGCTAGAACACATAGCAGATTTATCCAGAGAGGATTACGACTGAGACTGCTATGTGTATGCAAGTGTCATGAGGCATCTGAGAAGGAAATTCAGCCTGTTCATTTTTGAACGAGGCACCAAAAAATGTCCAGTATGTTTATTATATAGTTATTTTGGAATAAAGGACAAACAAAAGCTATATTTCAACATTAAGAAGATGTTGATGTATACTTAGAATTTTTTGTGTGTGCCAAAAGAAATAGAACATTCCCTTGCAAAAGTGTGTATTGAAGTGAAATGAAACAAATGGTCCCTTATTTATTTATGTAAGGCTAGACATTGGGTATATTGCATCATTTAAACTTCATCCTTACACTTCATTACCTACTAAATATGGGCCCTGCTTATAAGTATTTGTACAATCAGTGATAAGCTGTGCTTTGAGACGGAGTGGTGCAGATCAAGCATTAGAAGAAAAAAAAAGAGAGAAAATCATACTTAATCTTTTGGAACACTTAGAGAATATTTGCTTCAAAATTGGAAATTTCCTGAACTCCAAGTTTAAAAATCTTAGAAACACTGTATTTCCCAGACACACTGAACCACAAATTACATGTTGATTGCTTGGAAATAATGGTCCTAGTAGTTATAATAGATATTTAAAAATTTTGGAATTTAGTGAGAACACAAAGTCAGACTTGCAGGCCTATATCCTCAGATTTTCTTATTTTTCAGTGGGGTAAAATTCACATTCCCTTTTGCCCAACATTAAATACCTGCCACAATATGCCTGGACCTCATTGTTTTTCTCAGTACTTTCTAAAGGCTCTGTTATGGCAGGAGTAGAATATACACTGCTCCCTCCTCCTGCACCAGAGAGGTGTGTGTTTTCTTCTGTTTTCTATTCCTTTGTCAGATCTTTCCTTTCTACTAGCAATTCTCTCCCTATTGTTCCCTAAATATTAATCAGATTTGAGTTTAACTTTTACCTTTCTCATGAAAAATTTCCCCTCTCCTCTAAATTGCATCAATTTCCACTACAAATGAACTCAGGATTCACATATTTCCATACTGAAATTATTTCTTAAAATTTTGCTAAACTTTGCCATGTAAACAGATCTTCTCATTTCAGCCACACGATGTTCAACTTATGGCAAGAAGTATGAATTTAGACTTTTTTCAATGTGCTCAACATGGTTGTATGCAATGCAGAAATAGGCACAGAATGTTAGGGAAGGAAGACATCATAATGCTGTGCTCTACCTCTTAAGGTTAAATGTAAGGACATGATAGTTTGGAGAAGTTATGCACTCATGAAGTGCTTGGTGAAGAAGGAAAACTTCTCTTTAGACAAAAGTGATAAAAGTCTGTAAAGACAGAGATCATACCTGAATAAAGGAGGCAAGTGTACTTTTCCTAGTGCCCTTTTCCCTCTTGGCTCAATCTCAAGAACAGAAAAATATACAAATCCAATTGGGTCATATTCTAGAACAATAATTAGTCATATATTCTAGAAGGCAGGGGAGGACTACCTTAAGACTTCACTCACGTGAGCATGCCAGGTTCTCGGACCTCTCCTGGGCTCTTACCAGGGCAGCTCCTCACTGCTTCTTCTGCTTCCTCTTCCATGTGGCGGGGGCAGTGAGGTCCAAGTCTTGTTGTTGGTCACATCTGAAGCACCAAACCCCACCCTTACCCTTAGTGGGGTTCCTAAGCCAACATGGAGCCTGGCTGATGTCCCTTGTCCTCTCTCCTCCCCTTCATTCGTGTGTGCTCAGCGCACATATCAGTTCTGTCTCCTGTGGTTAATAGGAGGATGGTAGGATACTAACGACTGTTAGTTTTAGTGAAGGAGGAGCTGGCCTTGCTACACTCTGGTACTAGGCTTCATATGTCAACATAGTTTACCCAAGAGCTCTGTATTAGAATTTGGCACAACCCAACTAATAATAATATAGAACTTAGCTTTCTTTTTGCCATTGTCCCTTGGCTTTATATTAGGGTAACTCAAGGGGATAAGGTTATGGCTAGACAAAAGATGGATGTAAGCATTTCTTATTTCCCTGGCTAAATACCGTCAGATACCATTCTAATTTCCACCATAATTTTTAACAATGAAGAATAGGTTTCTCTAGTTCTTTTAGGGGACTAAAGGTGGCACTAGTTTTAGTCTGGGAAATGCAAGTCAATTCTTTGGTTTATAGCCACATGCTCTCCTTTGTTGGATACATAATTCTTAGAAAGATTACAACCATTAGATGGAAGGCAATTGGGAACCACAAACTATCCAGAAGTGTCCATCACTAGCTCATATAATGCCCTTGAGAGAATTAGAAGACACCCCAGTCCTACACAAAGCATCGTGTTAATAGTTTAGCAAGCTAAAAGTGGTTTTGATTTCGGCTCCCCGCGCACCCATGGCTGGGCGGCCTAGGGCAAGACAAAATCTGCAGGACTTTGTGGTGACCTCCAACCAGAATATACAGTTCATGTGAGCACATTGGTTTAATTTGTTTGTCTTTTTTTAAGGTATATTTCCTCATGAGAACTGCCATTGTGTAAGGTACCATTAAATGTAAATATTATAGTTTCTAATCTTATAATAATTTCCTGATAAATATAACCAATAAACTAGTCTGTAGCATTATATTACAGTCTATTGCAATTGACTCTCCTGGTCTGCTATTTTCTTACCAGCACTATATTTGATCACACTTTTAGGATGGAAATAACCTGGTCTTAATCTATTTGATAAAAAAAAAGTTGGCAAGCCTCTTTTATAAGTAAATGGAAAGGGTTTTGCAAGGCAGCATATATAAAAAAGAAACATTAATCCTAACCCTTCACTCTCTTAAATGGGAATTAAGGTCAACATTCTTAGAACAGCCAACTGAAGTGGTGCTAAGTTCAGAAATTCTTTGGAAAGAAAACCAAACAGCTGACTTTCACCAGAGAAAAAAACATTTCAAGAGTTAGGTACCAGCACTGGCAATGTGTTTCCAAGCCCCTTCTCTTTAACTTGGTCATAATTTTAAAAGAATAACAAGAGGTCATTTAGAAAAGATCATTACTATGTTTATCTACTTAATTCTTTATTCTTAATTAAGTCCTTCTACTCCATTATAAGGAGATTTTTTTCTGAAAGGCTAGGTTGCCTCCTTGGAGAAAGTAAGGCATTTAGAAAAATACAGAAATCTTTCAGTCCATCGGAAATTACTGACGCACAAAAGAATATATTCAAGAGAGCCTCTAGAAAGAAAAACTTCCATTAAAGTAAGACTTATCAAGTTATTTTTTTCAGGCTCAAGAGGCAAATAGTGTCTTTTTGGAGAAGAAATGCTCCTATGAATGACCTCTTATGAACTTCACTCCTAAAATCTACATCTCTCATTTCATCATCCAAACATGACAGATATTATGATACTCAGACACACCCAGAATGCATTCTCTGTCCAGTTCCCGGAGTGGTCAATTGTATAGTTTTCTTGTTCCAGCATATTTAAAAATTCAACCTCTGAATCTTGAATATGATGTCATGACTTATCAACACATCACATTAAGACAGTGCTCCTTCAAAATGTGTACATTTTCTTCAGATCTCTCCAAATAAATTCTCTGATTCACAAAGATACATCTTTCTTGAACTCGACTAAAAATAGTGTTGAAGTTAATTCCCACTTAAGAGAGTAGGGAATTGAGATACTGAAAAGAACAGTTAGGAAATGGAAATGGATTTACACTTTGTCAAAGAGGCAATTTTTAGCACCTTATCATAGCAACAACATAAACTCATTGTGAATTTAGTTTTGACAGCATTGGGATTATCACTTTTCCATCTGAGATAAACTGTAGCATGTATTCACCATTTGTATCGATGGCTCAAACGTGTTAGCACGACAATAAGCTAAATCACATTTAATTGCATGTGATAGTTTACAAAGAGATTCATAATAATTGAGTGGTGTTATTCCCTTGTTAAAGATGAGAAAACCATGGTGGAGAAATTCAGCCTTGCCCTTAAGTCATGCAGATACCTAGCACAGACTCTAGTCAAGCTCATGGCTTCTGCTTGGTACTCTTACGGACTCCTATAATGTATATAACACACAAACCCAGAGGAAAATGTATTGTGTGTAGTGTTGGTGATCTCCTAACCAAAAGTAAAGTGTTTTTTGTTGTTTCCACCTCACTGGAGAATGGATGAGAGTCATAGACTCTAGTGTTTACTGTGTCGTTGAATTTCTGTGACGGATTCTTTCTCCGGGCTGTGGTCTTTAAGGAGAGGGAATTTCAAAAAATGTCAACAATGATCATTCCAGTCATAGCATTGTGTGATTTTTTTGCTTCTGTTTTGAAAATATGGCCGAATTTCAGTTATCTGGTAAGTTAAATGATACAGTTAAAAATAAAATTAGAAGTTTCAATCTCTGCCTTCTATTGGAATGCAGAATAAGAATTAGATAAAAACACTTGGTTCTATGATACCATAATTTTAGGGGCACAAGGATAGTGGTCACCTCTTAAATAACCTCATATTTCCTAAAATTATTTTTTATATCCTCATATTATATACACAGAGATACTTCCTGAAACATTGTAGCAATTATTTATATCAGTAGTTCTCAACTGGGCATGATTTTGCCTCCAGTGTATATTTAGCAATGTCTGGAGACGTTTTTGATTGTCATAGCTGGGAGGTGCTACTAGCATTTAGTGGGTAATGACTCTGCTAAACATCCTATAATAAACAAGATGTCCCCACACAAACAGGCACACGCAACAAAACATCATCCTATGTATCAATAGTTCTGAAGTTGAGAAATTCCATTCAAATTTATAAATAAGTGAACAATGATTCTAATAAAAACAATTTTTTTCTAGTATTTTCAGTTTTGGTCCATTGACACAGGTAGGATACATATATTTTTAATGATGAAATCTTCGCTTTAGCTTATAATGCTCCCTGAGATTTAAAAAGTCAGAATTTGAGTAAACTGCATCTTTCAGAAAATGAAAGTAGCCAGAAGGGCAGTAAGTAGGAAACCATTCATTCACACCTTTGGGTGAATTAATTCAGTGAGGAATCATGGTGGGGAAAGGCAGACCAGAATGAATGCCATAAAAGGAGGGTTTACGGAGCGGTAAGACAGCGTAAGAATGCTAGCACCAGGAGAGGGGGATTCAAGAAGGATGATGGTTCCCAGGTTTGCTTACTTTCAAATTTAGTCCATCTATTCCTCACTGAAAGCCACGAAGAGGAGCAGAACTCACATATGTGAGTTTCAATTCTGTTCTTTTTTTCTGGTTCAGCTTCAAGGGGGGTGTGATTTTCAAAATATCCAATGATTGAGGAGAACAAAAGTAAAGGAAATGCTGACAAATTAATAAATCGGCTGACAAATTATTTTATTGGCTTCTTGGGATGAGGAGCCTCAAGGGTTCATAAATTATGTCACTAGCCTCTCATCTCTGATATGCAGTATGAGTCAAAAGCTGAAAAATAAACTCTCGACCTTTCTACACCATTCATGATTTAGTTATCCGATTTTTTTTTCTTGTATTTTTCTAACCTGAGTTTTCTAATCTGCTACCTTTGCACTCTATCTTTGCTGTTGAAGGTACTGTGTAACACCTGTTTTCAGACAAAACCCAGTGGCAATAGCATCCTGCATGATTCAAGCCGTAACTGTTTGCTTTAATTATCTATTGTTGCCTAACAAATTATGCCAAAATTTAGCACAGGCATACCTTGTTTTTTGTGCTTTGTTTTATTGTGTTTCGCGAATTCTGTGTTTTTTAGAAATTGAAGGTTTGTGGCAACCCTGAGTCAAGCAAGTCCATTGGTGCCATTTCTCCAACCGCATGTGTTTACTTTGTGTATCTGTGTCGCACTTTCTCACAATATTTCAGACTTTTTCTTTATTATTATAGCTGTCATGGTGATCTGTGATCAGTGGTCTTTGATGTTATTATTGTGATTGTTTTAGGATGGCACGATCTGTGCCCATATAAGACAGTGAACTCATCAATAAACCTTATGCGTGTTCTGACTGTTCTACTCAGGGGCCATTCACTCATCTCCCTTCCTCTCCTTGGGCCTCTCTATTCTCTGAGACACAACAATATTGAAATTAGGCCAGCTAATAACCCTGCAATGGCCTCTAAGTGTTTGAGTAAGAGGAAGGGTTGCATGTCCCTCACTTTAAATCAAAACTAGAGATAATTAAGCTTAGTAAGGAAGGCATGTTGAAAGCTGAGATAGGCTGAAAGCTAGGCCTCTTGTATCAAACAGTTAGCCAAATTGTGAATGCAAAGGAAAAGATCTTGAAGGAAGTCAAAAGTGCTACTCTAGTGAACTCATGAATGATAAGAAAGCAAAACAGCCTTATTGCTGATATGGAGAAAGTTATAGTGGTCTGGATACAAGATGAAAACAGCCACAACATTCTTTTAAGCCAAAGCCTAATCCAGAGCAAAGCCCCAACTCTCTTCAATTCTATGAAGAGTATGAGAGGTGAGAAAGCTGCAGAAGAAAATTTTGAAGCTAGCAGACATTGATTTATGAGGTTTAAGGAAAGAGGACACATAACATAAAAGTGCAAGGCAGACAGCAAGTGTTGATTAAGAAGCTATAGCAAGTTACCCAGAAAATCTATATAAAATCATTGATGAAGGTGGCTACACAAAATAACAGATTTTCAATGGAGAAGAAAGAGACAAAATGGCCTCCTATTTAGAAGATGCTGTCTTGTATTTTCATGGCTAGACAGGAGAAGTTGATACCTGGATTCAAAGCTTCAAAGGACAAGCTGATCTCATGTGAGGGGCTAATGCAGCTGGTGACTTTAAGTTGAAGACAATGCTCATTTACAATTCCAAAAATCCTGGGACTCATAACAATTATGCTAAATCTACTCTGCTTGTGCTCTAGAAATGGAACAACAAATAAAGCCTGTATGATAGGACATTTGTTTACAGCATAATTTACTGGATATTTTAAGCCTACTGTTGAGACCTATTGCTCAGAAAAAAAGATTCCTTTCAAAATATTACTGATCATTGACAATGCACACCCAAGAGCTATGATTGGAGATGCACAAGATTAGTCTTCTTTTCATGTCTGCTAACACAGCATCCATTCTATAGCCCATGAATCAAGGAGTAATTTTGACTTTCAAGTCTTATTTTTTTAAGAAATATATTTTGAAAGGCATAGCTGGCATAGACAGTGATTCCTCTGATGGATCTGGGCAAAGTAAATTGAAAACCTTCTGGAAAGGATTTACCAGTCTAGATGCCATGAAGAACATTTTGATTTATGGGAGAAGGTCAAAATATCTACATTAACAGAAGTTTAGAAGAAGTTGATTCTTTTTCTCATGAATGACTTTGAGAGATTCAAGACTCTAGTGGAGGAACTAACTGCAGGTGTGGTAGAAACAACAAGGGAACTAGAATTGGAGCGTGGCGGCCTGGCTGAACTGCTACTGTCTCATGATAAAACTTAAACGGATGAGGAGGTACCTCTTATGGATGAGCAAAAAAGTTTTTTCCTGAGATGGAATCTACTCCTGATGAAGATGCTGTGAACATTGTTGAAAAGACGATAAGGGATTCAGAATATCACATAAACTTATTTGATAAGACAGCAACAGGGTTTGAGATGATTGATTCCAATTTTGAAAGAAATTCTGTTGTGGGTAAAATGCTATCAAACAGCATCACATGCTATAGAGAAAACTTTCATGAAAGGAAGAGTCAATCAATGCAGCAAACTTCATTATTGTTTTATTTTAATAAATTGCTACAGCCACCCTAACCTTCAGTAACCACCATCCTGATGAGTCAGCAGCCATCAACATCAAGGAAAGACCTCCAAGAGCAAAAAACATTATGACTCACTGAAGGCGTATGTGGTCCAGCTCATGAAGAAAGTGAAAGACTGCCGAAAAGAAAGTCCTTTATAAAAATACTGTGGGTGTGTGGAGTCTGGGGGCAGGGATTGGAGGAAGATTGTAGGAGGGGGAAAAAAAGAAACAGTATTTTTCTTTAACATTTTAAACATTATATAACATAAATGCCTGAACATCTGACTTCAAAGGAGATAAATTAAACTATAACATTATTCACATTATGAAAATA
>CAUYSK010112374.1:0-14993 GCA_963575035.1 Avahi laniger
TAAATATTGTGAAGATGAGACACGGATGACTGTAGTATAGATAAAAACTGTGCTAAGTCAAAATGAAATCAGAATCTCAAAGAGATATCTGTACTCCCAGGAAATCCTGCCATTTATGACAACATGAACAAACCTAGAGGACGTTATGCTCCGTGACATAAGCCACGGAGACAGAAAGGCAAATATTGCATGATCTCATATGTAGAATTTTAAAACTTGATCTCATAGAAGTAGAGAGTAGAACAGTGATTACAGAGGCTTGGAAAGGAAGAGGGGAGAGAACATAGGGAGAGGTTGGTTAACAGGTACAAAGTTACAGTTAGATAGAAAAAATAAGTTCTGGTGTTCTATTACAAAGTAGGGGAACTACAGCTAAAGCAATGTATTGTATATTTCAAGATGGCTAGAAAAGAGGATCTTGAAAGTTTATCACTACAAAGAAATGAGAAGGATTTGAGGTGGTGAACATGCTAACTACCTTGATTTGATCATTATATAATGTTTACATGTATTGAAACGTCACACTATATTCCATAAACATGTATACTTAGGTGTCAATTATAAACAAAATGTTTAAAAATGAAAAAAAAAAAAGAAAGCAGTTGCCCCAGTCCAGGTAAAAAGAGATGAGAGCCTGAAATGGGGCCAGACAATGGGATGGAGGAAAGAGAATGGAAGGATGAGACCTGTTAGGGTAGAAGAAGACAAACCTGGTGACCATTAGGCAGCAATGGGTCTGGAGGAAGAGCATGGAGCTTAGGACGACTCCAGGGTTTTCAGCTTGGACAATTTGGTAAGTGACAGTGTTACTAGCCAAAATAAAGGAATGCAGAGGGTGAAGGAGGCTGCCAGTGGTGGACAGAATGTGATAAGTTTGATTTGAGATATGCTGCGGTTAAAGTGCCTGTTGACTGGAAGATGTCAGCACTGGAGAGAAGTCAGGGCTGGAGGTACCAGTTCAGGAGCTGTGTGGATCTAATCGACAGCTGCATGGTCAAGTTCGAGATGGCTTGACCACAAAAGAATGAGGGAACAGAGTCAAGGGATGAAGCCTAGGGAAGTGCCAATGTCGTGAGTCTTCTGCAAAGTCCATTCCAGTGTAAGATTCTTTGGAAATTGCAGTTCAAGAAATCTGAGGCTGCAAATGTATCCCTTTCCCAGACATCCACGACTTTGGTCAAATCTTTCCATTTGAAGACAAGGTAAAACTGCTAAAGGTTTTTCCTTTCCTCAGTTGAAATACTTTAAATACCAACTAATTCTGAGTTTGGAAAGACAGTCATATTTAAGGCTGAAGTTTCCATTTCTACTCTGTAATACAGCAGAGCTTGTGCTCAGAAAAACTCCTGCCTCCCTCATCATCCATGGAGGTGCCTTGTAATTATTCCACAATGTCAGCAGGTCGAGATATGCATTGTAGGCATTAACAGATCAGGGGAGCTCTCCTACAAACTGCTTTCAACTTCATAAGGGATGATTTAATGCCCTTATGATTGTTTTCAAGAAATGGGAATTTGATTTTTGGTTCTTGTATTTGCTTCAATTCTAGAAAAGGTTAAAAAAATTATTTGTATATAGTACCCCTTTCATTTCAACTGATTCTTACTGTCCTCTCCCTCCTCACTTTATGTTCTTGGCTGGTATAACCCACCCTCAAAGCATTGTTTTCTTAAGATTCAATGATTACAATTTGGAAAAGGCCAAACCATATGATATCAAAATGCTCAATTCTTTGTGTGGTCACTAGCAGAGTGCCTTCAACTGATGAGAATTCAAGTAAAAAAACCTTCAATTTTCTAGAAAGTATATAAATACAAACCTAACAGAAACAAAAACAATCAAATCTAAAGTTAAAATAAATGGTAGTATACTTGTCTAAATTAGAGAGGTTGGGTGCAGAATTTGTATAGGAATCTAAGATTAGCACAAATTCAGCCACATATCTAACATTTTTCACCTCAAGGTGCTTGGCACTGTTCATTGCTATTCAGCATGCTGGTCCTAAAATATTGTAAAACTAGCCCTCGTCAAATAAAGATTCAAGTCAGGGACTCTAGTAAGTAATCCAGGCAAGTGGGCAAAGCACAAGTTAGTAACAACATTTTCACTTTGGAAAAATGAAAAGTTAGAGAAAATATGGCAAAATAAGGTGAAATTTTATGTTTTTAAGATAGTCCTTTTTTCTGAGATCATGTCCTTTTTGTTGTCAACATGTCTTTTCTTTTGTAAAAAGAGTAGTGCCAGCAGATAACAGCTTCTTTTTCAATGAACTTACTTGGCAAAATTAAAAGTTATCATACCATCACCAATTCCTTAAGTTGTTTTGCAGTTTTACTTGTTGGTGAAATGTTAAAGTTGTGGAATCTCCGGAGTAATGCATTTCCCACAAGCTTGGAAACAAACTGGGTTTTCTGTCAAATCCGACAGTTGAGCCGGTCAGGTTCTCCATGGTCTTGCTCTGTTGCTAATCCTCCTGGCTGGTGACCTAGGTGCTCAAAAGGAATTTGGTAGAAAAAGTTGATCCATAGGGAATGAAAGGCTTACACAGGGCTCTTGTTTCCTCCATTTGTTTCCAAAATGTTAAACATTTTAATTTACTTTTAAAATTGTGATTTTTAAAAAATAGGTATTTAAACAAATCATTTACATGTCCAAAAGTCAAACCAGATCACCCCTGCAGGGCAGTATAGCAGGGAAGTCTCTCAGGCTTGGCACATCTGCCTCTCACAAACATCTCAGTACACATCTGGCTTTGGAGATCCATGTGCTAAAAATAGAGCATCAAACGCTTTTCTGCTGGAAAGGAAAGGAAGAGACCTGTAATTTCTACGTGACTCCAAAGACAAAAAAGATTCTAGAGTGGTGAGAACAAGCTTTAATGAAACCCAAGTTCAAACCTTGGGTTTTCTGGCCTCCAAAATCAAAGAAAAATTTCAAAATTGCTTTTCAAGAATCAAAAATAAATAAATAAAAAAGTAACGCCCCCTTGTATAAGTTTTTAATCCACAGAGTCTCAATAGCACTATCATCTTGTTTCTTTTGTTTCCCAGAAGTCAGCAGGGAAAGTTTTCTGATTAACCTGCTCCTGGAGCTGGTAGAAATACAGGCAGTAGCCAAGCCCATTAAAATCATTAATCACCAAGATAAAGCCTCCAGTTCCTGTACCAGGGGACCCAAAGTGCCGCTTGGTGATGATGATGAATCTCTCCTGCGAGACAGAAACGCTCAGAGCTGCCACCCGGAGTTAGTCTGTTTATGTAGAAATCAGCCTTTACAGTAGATGGGATTTAAAAATAGTAACAACGCTCTCTCCACTTCAAATACACTTTTTATTGTAGAACATTCAGAAAACAAGAATCATTCATAATTCTACCACCTAGAAATTACCACTGTTGACATTTTGATTAATATTCTTCCAGGGAGAGAAGGAGGGAAGGACAATGCAGATACTCACACGGTAAATATATTTATTATACGTATACGAACGCATTCAAGAACCTATTACTAGCATATCGTTATCTATGGACACCGAGTTGGTAAGACGGTGGTGAAGGAAGATTGATTTTTTTATATGCATACACATTATTCGGATTTTTCACAACTACGTATTACTATGTAGACATTAAATTTTCTTTTAAACCGCAAAACCAATGCAATCACTGTCGGGTAGCATGGGCTTTCATCGGGCGCTCCCCTGGGCGCGCACTGGGTGACCAGGGCCGCCTCCGGGCGAGGGTGGAGCTCCGGGGACCGAGGCTGGGCCGGGGAGGCGACAGGGCCTCACAGCCGCCCTCGGCCGGGATCCCATCCCGGCCGCCAACCCCGCGCAGGGTGGCGCATGGCGCACGCGCGCTGAGCGCGCCGGTATTTGCGCGGCGTGCGGTGCTGTTGCGCTTCTGCATCCCGCGAGGTGCTTTCACCTCGGCGCTGGCTCTCCCGCGGCCCTGGGAGGGCTTCTCGCCTCCTCTTCCCGGGAGAGGACGCGGCGAGTCGCCCGCGCTGGCTCCAGGCCGGGGAGGGGCGAGGACGCGCCCGCCCCCATGGCGCCCTCTGCCGGCCCGGGGCGGGGGCTGGACTCGCCCAGCCTGAGGGAGAGGCTGCCGGCTTGGTTAAACTTGCGTGGTTTTCTGAGATTGGGTTTGGGTTTTCGTTTCCCACCGCCCTGCTTCTCCTTTCATATTTCCCTCTACTCGTGTTTTGTTGTTTTTTAAGCAACAACAGTTTTTTTTCTGTATTCTGTAAAGATACGCTTATTCATTGTAAAAACAAATTGGAAAACAGCAGATATAATGACGAAAATTAATAAAACATCTTCAATCTCATCATTAAGAAACAAGCGCATATTTAAAGTATTTCTTCTAGTGTTACAGAGCACGGCTGTTGGAGGAGTCAGGCCCGGTGTCAAACTGGCCCCGCTGAAGAAAAGACAGAAAAGCCAATGGCGGGGAGAGGGTAGCGTCTCCCTGCTCTTAAAACGGGCCCTGCTGCCTCTTGGTTTGATAAACTAACTATTCTAGTCCCCAAGGAAGCCTCTCTTTTCTTCCTCAGTTGGGGTCACATGAGGTACAGTTACCCCTTTGCGGGGGGCGAGTAGGTGGCGGTGGTCAGTGGGTCTGGGGAGGAACGAAAACTTGGTCTCAATGTTCAATTTAAATAACTAGGAGACCCAGAGAGTATTTGGCCAGGCGGTGGAGCTTCAGCCCCCGGCCCCTGCACGCTTCTTCCTCCTGCTCTTTGCTCATCTGTGTGAGTCCCTTGCCTCCCTCTCTAGGCTGTGCGTTCCCTGCAGCAGGAACGTTCTTCAGGGCCTTTGCGATTTTTTCCTTCACCTGGCGGAGTGCTGAAGTCTCTTTGGTCAATGTCTTTGTCTTCTTTCTCCTCCGCACACACTTTTTCGTATAATCGTGTTGCTGGTTTGCCACTGCCACACCTGGTGTGGTGAGATTTTGGATTACGGCCATGGATTTGGGAGAGGCGTATCTGTTTCCTAGTTTACAGGTGGCACCCCGGACTCTCCTCCCTCCTGCCCTCTCTCCCTTGGCCACCAACAGCCTGGCAGAGGCTGATGCAGAGAGAGGAGACTGCAGGCGAAGACCTGCCTGTGGAGGTGCAAAGTCAAATCTTCCAGACTTTCCAGCCCAACGAATTGAAATGACATCTCTAATGAGAGCTATATTGCTCAGCCGTGCTTAGTAGAATAGATTTTCCTCTGTGGAAACATGAGGAAGGGCTGAGATCCCCTTCAAGTTCTGCTTGGGTGAAAATAAAGGCTTAAGAAGTAAAAGCCAGCACCTGGGTGGCACTGATAAGACTGGAGACCACGCCTGGTCTGACCGGTTTGCCTTTCTCATTGGAGTCAGCCGTGAGGTGGGTGGTCTGCAGTACTCAGAGTTAAGGGCCCAAGTTCTTCTTAGGCTACTTGTTAGCTATGTGCTTCTGAGTAAATGACCTAATCTCATCTAAGCTCAGTTTGTTCATCTCCTTAAGGAATAATGATATTACCTGAAGGTTATGCTTTCCATGATTGTTGTGAGATCCAAATGAGCCAGAAGGAGGGTAGATGTCTTGAAGCTGCGTTTGCAAATTTTCTAACCTTGAAAGCATTGCATCTCCTTACGTTTGACTCTCCTGCATTGGTGTTGAAGCCGTCAAGCGAGCAGTATGGACAGCTTGAGAGAGGGGATATGCCTCAGCATTGAACTTCTTCCATCTGTACATAGTCACAGTGTCTCATGCTTGTCAATCAAACACTTTGAACTGGCATCGTCCTTATTGCAGTTGAAAAACCTAGACTCAGAGATGTTGAACAACTTTCCTAAAGGAACACAGTTTGGCCAGGACGGGAATGTAGCCTATAAAGCTTTTAACAAACCTGCTCTGCCACCATCTTCAATAGGAGATAGGAAAGGAGTATTTCCTTGGCATTGTCCCAGGGCATGACTGTCCCCATGCAGGAGACACAGAGAAATGGGTAGAAGATCTCAGACTCTAACAGTTCAGGAGTAGGAGGATGGGCCCATTATTCTTTATGCGCTTAGAATCCTTTTCTTTTTAATGCTCTTCACGTGCCATAACAGAGCTCAACACACATTTAGAAGTCTTTTGAAAGTTTTATAGAGTAGAGCTTCAAAATAGACAACTTAATAGGCTGCTTCTATGTGAAATGAGCCACTTAAAATTAAAATTCTCTCTACGCTTCTCAGATCTGGTGGGACGATTATCTCTCTCGGGGACTGCTTGGAGAGACACTCTGACCTGAGCCTTTGCAACTATCGACTGACCAGTTTGACGCTAAACACTTTCTGGACTGCAGACTACAGCTTTCTTTATCAGTTTCAGAGACTGAGCCCTGAGCTGGGTTGGGACACAGAAGCAGTGTGTAAGACTCAAATATTTATATTTGACCCCACAGAACATGGTCATCTAATTCTGACCTGACTGAGCAACCAGTACAAATTTTTCTATTAACTCACCTAGTTTGCATCTCGCCTTATTCTTATTTGTGCATGCATTGGCTGTTTATAAAGTACACACAAGAAGACTTGCATTCTCCTGTTAGCATAATTTGGCCGTATTATCCTAAAGGGCAGACTTTAGGGGTTAAACTGGGCTTCGAGGGCACCTGCCGTCTGGCCCCCACACCCAGTTTCTCCCAGGGTGCACTTGCCTAGGGAAAGATAGGCCGGCCAAGCCTGAAAACGTGAACGAAATACGTTTAGAGATGATTGTGGGGGTCAGAACAAGGTGAACACGCAATGTCCTGGGAGCGAAAACAGGCCCTAGAAATGAGGGTTCTTCTGGAATCCTATTGGGGATTTGACTTCTGCCCATTTATTTCAATAGCTCACCTACAGGGAGAATTTCCCCATTAGGATAGAGGTGTCTCTTTTCCTCAGGTACATTCCCCCTGCTCTATGCTCATTGTGTCCAGGATAAAATCTTGCAGGCTGTGGCTTCTGTAACTATGAGCACAGGTCAAGGACCAGCTGGGACACCCAGCCGCTGTGGATGGAGCTCGAGCCACCATGCGGGCTCCCTGGGGGACAGCCCTTCTGCTGCGGGCTTTCCCCACTTCCCTCTCTAACTGCAGTTGCTGACGGTTGGGGAAGAGAACTCTGTCGGACACAAAGACATCATGTAGTATTATTTTGTCCTTGTGGAGAGAAGAAAATGAGGCTCCCAGAACAAGCCCCATCAAACTGAGCCAATGCCAGCTCCATTTACCCAGATGTTAAATTAAGCCAATTATATATATATTATTATTGTGTTATATTATATAACACAATAATTCATCTCTGAAGATTCACTCTCAGCCTCAGGGAACTCCAAATAGGGTTTCTGACAAGTTATTGTTTAAGGAAAGAGCCCTTTTTTCCCCAATACATACAGGCAGAGGGAAAGGGAGGTAGAGTGTGGAGGCAGAATTCCCAGGGCTACGACTGTCTTTCCTCTCATCAGCACTACTGACCCATTCCTCTAACTTTCCTTTGTAGTTTATTAGAAAAAAAAGAGTCTCCCAGGAGGGTGACATGTACAGGCAGTTTCCAGGAAGTAAGTACTCAATGCAACTCCAATATCCTGGTTTGGGGATCTCATTTCTGACCGCCTTCCCCCAGCCGGGATCAGGCACATGGGCTGGGCTATTTTCTGCGGAACTCCAGGAGAAAATGTAGGCCGGGAGGAACACTCTAGACGTCTCCTTCCAAACTTCGATGAGAATGATATTCTGTGGCTTTCAGGCAAAAGTGATAAACTTCAACCTGCAGGTAAAGAGGTGCTATGGTTTGAATGTGTCCCCTAAAAGTTTGTGGGTTGGAAACTTAATCCCTCTCTTCCCATAAATGGATTAATGTCAGTTCTGCCCTCATGAATGGATTAATGTTGCTGTCGTGGAAATGAGTTTGTTATTGTGGGAGTGGCGTGGTTATAAAAGCCAGCTCCCCCTGGCTCTTTTTCTCCCTCACCATGTGATGCCCTCTGCCATGTCATGATGCAGTAAGAAGGCCCTCACAGATGCCAGTGCCATGCTCTTGGACTTCCCAGTTTCCAGAACTGTGAGCTAAATAAACTTCTTTTCTTTATAAATTACCCAGTCTGTGATATTCTATTATAGCAACAGAAAATGAACCAAGACAAGAGCCGTCTAGTTCTGGAGCAAATCGACACCAGCATTCATTGGTAGCGTGTGATCCAGGGATATGTGGGATAGAGTTGCTTGCATTGTCATCTCCACAGTCTCTGGGGTGGTAAGCTCTGGGCTCCTACAGGACTACTGCAGTGGGTTATTTCTTGATAATAGTCTTGCTTCCCAGGCTGGTGCTTTTTTCACCAGTCCTCACTTTGGTGACGTTCATGTGCCCTGAATGCTACTGGTTAGACTACACCTTTCGATCCTTCTCAAAAAAACTAATAAACTGCAATTGTGTGGAAATAACAATAGGGATAAACTTGAATTTGTCCTAAATAAAATTAGAAAAGGAATTCATTCACAAGCATTAATACTTTACTGTAATTAATTTCTTGCCACATAGCTGTCCATGAGAACGAATGGACTGGTCCATGGGATTGAGTTTCTGCTCAGATGCTGTAAGAACTGGAGTTTACACATAGTCCAAAATCCTGACCACCTCCACAGGCCTTGCCAATTTCTTCTCCTGGTGGATTGGAACCTTTGCCATGCATTTCCAGCTACAGAATAGCATCCTGTTCTCTTGGGTGGGGCACATTGCTAATGCTCTTTTAATGATTTGTTACGTGAGTTGCCAAATTCTCTTTTGTCCATATTATTTCCAATTGGGTTTTCATCACTTACATACAGGATCAAATCCAAGTATGCTATAATGGGATTAGGACTGCTGGTCATGCCACTTGAAGACCAGTATAGCAGTATAGCAGGATTGTGACTCCCTGTCTGGTCAAGCCCACTTCTATGTCTCCCTCAAAAGAAGAATATTTCAAGGCAGGCAAAAATTACATGAAATTCAATTTCAGTGACCATATCTAAAGTTTTATGTGAACACAATAAGGTTCATTCATTAACATACTCTCTATGAATGTTTTCATGCTAAAATGGCAAGTTGAGTAGTTATTACAGGGTCTGTGTGCTGTCATTGCATGGCACTACTGCTCAGTTGTAACTGCACTGCTAGTTGCAGTTATATGGTTTCAAGTGTCATGTGTTTCACCATACAGCAATGTTTTAAAATTCTTTTTACTACCTGTATACAAAACAAGAAGAGAGAAGTGGACTTCAAATGTTGTACTCTTAAGGAACAGTGGAATGTGTGTTATTTTGTTATCATGCTAGGTATCAAAGCATAGTTTTATTATGTAATGACACTATAACTGTGCTGAAAAAAATACAATTTATGTTGACATTATCAGACTAAGAACTCATCACGGTAATCCCAATTTATGGGAATGCAGCAGTCATAAAAATTAGAAAATTAAAATGGAATAGCTTATAGCAAAATTTCTTCACAAAAATCAAAAATGAAAATGAGGCTGGGTGCGGTGGCTCATGCCTGTAATCCTAGCACTCTGGGAGGACAAGCAGGAGGATTGCTTGAGCTCAGGAGTTCAAGGCCAGCCTGAGCAAGAGCGAGACCATGTCTCTACTACAAATACAAAAATTAGCCAGGTGTCATGGTGTATGCCTGTAGTCCCAGCTGCTCGGGAGGCTGAGGCAGGAGGATCGCTTGAGCCTAGGAGTTTGAGGTTGCTGTGAGGTAGGCTGACACCATATCACTCTACTCAGGGCAACAGAGTGAAACTCTGTCTAAAAAAAAAGAAAAGGAAAGAAAGAAAGAAAGAAAATGAGGTTGCAACAAAACTAAGTTTCCTAGGGGCTCATTTGTTAGTCAAGTAAGAAAAACTGTTTTGCCAGTGGTGAGTTAATGAAATGTATTGCTGCAATTGAACCAATGTGTCCAGAAAAAAATGAACTTATTTAAGACTATTAGCTTTTTGGCAAGAACACTTACTCGAAGAATTGGGGATGTTTGGAGCAACATCAGTAGTTAATCTAAAAAAACAAAGCAAGTGATTCTGAGTGACTTTCCTTGGCTCTTGATGAGTCAACAGATATTACTGATATGGCTCAGTTGCCATTTATTCAAGGAGTCAAAGACAAGTTTGAAATGATTGAAGAATCAGCTTCTATGAATAGTTAACATGGAACAACAATAGGAGAGAATATTTTTAAAGACATCTAGAAAACACTAATTCAGTACAATCTGAAGCAGAATATACTAAGATGTGTTACAATTGATGGTGGTAAAATATGTGTGGAAAGCAGGTGCCTTGCAGAAAGAGTTGAATCTATTTGGATCTATTTTGTAATGGCACTATAGCCATGTGTCATTAAACAAGTAGTGCCAATGATAAACTTTCCTCATTCTCATGGCCTTAACCAGTAATTCCATGAATGTTTATCAAAAATAGAATCTGAATATCCTGACTTTCACTGTCACACATCAGTTTGATAGCTTAGCAGTGGTAATATTTGTTGTAATGTTTTGAACTCAGGGCCAAGGCTGAAACTTTTCTAAGCAGGAAGAAATCGCCCTCAACTATTTTTGACAATGAATGACTTTGGAAATTAGCTTTTGTTGCAGACATGATAACGTTTCTTAATAAATTCAACCTAAAATTAAAAAGCAAGACTGTACTTATATGTGAAAATAATTTTGCTGTAAAATCATTTTGACTAAAGCTAAATGAATCACAAATTATGTCAAGCTGCTTTATACACTTTCCATGCTGTCAAAAGTTAAACCGAGAAGTGAGACAGATCTCCATTCCCACACAAATTTGTAACAGATATATTTTCTGAGCTACAAGTATAATCCTAGCAGCATTTTTCAGACCTCAGTGCAAATACAAAGAAAATTAACATATTTCAAAGTCCATTTAACTGTGCAATTAAAGAGCTTCTACTTAACCTTCAATTAAAATGATTAATTTGCTAACAGCTAAGAAGAACAAGGAAGTAGTTTATTTATAAAATCAGCAAAAGTAACCACATCAAAAAATAGCAAATAGATTCTCTCATGTAATGCTAGTGGAAATGTGAATTAATAACATTCTTTCTGAGGGCCACTTGGTAACACACAACAAAAGCCTTAATATATGCATGCCTCTTGGTTTAATGATTTGAATTTCAGGAATTTATTTTAAGCAAATAAAAAGGCATACAAAGATATATGCTTAAAAATCTTTATTGTCTAACTAGGAAAGAATAAACAATTATTAAACATTCATACAGTAGCCCACCAAGCAACAACTTATAATAATGATGTAGAGCTGTATTGACTTGAAAGATCCCACTAAAAAATTGTGTGTGTGTGTGTGTGAGACAGAGAGAGAGAGAGAGAGAGAAATCTCCTAGAAACTCTCTGGATACTTTCAGGGTGATTTATCTATATCTTTGAAGTTTTCTTCATGGAATATGGAAATGTCGTGGGTTGAAAGCAAATGCTATTTGCGGATAGAACTGACATACAAAGGACCTTGGTCTTCCTGCAGGAGAGAAGAGTGTCATTGCCAGGAGAACCTCCCCCCACCTCCACCATGGCGTCTGTGAACATAGAGCCCGAACACCAGTTTCTGACCAACAAGCTGATGTCTACATGGTGCTGACCCACTGGGCCTGTTTCACTGTATTGGTTACTTTAAAAAATTACTTTAGGTAAATGCCACATTTTATAGCTGGGCTTTAATTTTAAACACAAGCTGCCATTTGTTGGCCTTACTTATTCCACCAATTTCAATCAAAAGTTTGTCTTCCTTAATTTTCCTACATCAATCAGGCATGTGGTGAAGGTGTTCACAGAGGAAAACTCAGACGTGTATCAAGAACAGCTCTCTGTGAGTGTGCCATTAGACATTCGCCCAGGAACGCAGACCAGCGGGGAAGGCGCCTGCACTAGCTGATGGGTGCCAGGGGTTCCGGTTTTCCCTCTGCGCCCCCGGGGCCTCAGACCCACGCCAGGCCAGCTGTGCTTTTATTCTATTCAGCCCACGGGGCTGCTTCCCTTAAATCCAACCCACGAGAATGAAACGTGGGGATTAATTTAAAATTAATTATGGGGTAAAGATATGATCACATCAAACAGAAAACTCTGTGAACAGCCTGACATCGCCAGGCTCCCCTGGCGAAGCTCCAGATGAGAGGCGGGAATCACAGATCCGCTTATATTTTGTGAGCTCTATCCCCTGTACTTTAAGAAGGATTTGAAGTGGAGAAAAGACTGTTAAAATACCCCAAAGGATCAACAGTCTAGAGAGCTGGCACACGAAATGGGGTCAGTGGGTGTGGCGGACTCTGGGGGCTGCTTCCCGTCCCCTTGCTGGCCCCCCCATTTGAGTGTGGGCGTGGCCTTCGACTTTCTTCTGACGGACAGAATACCGCGAAGGGGAAGGAATGTACGCGATGACGTAGGTGATGACAGGCCCATGGTTACCTACACGTGATTGCGTCCGTAAGACTGTAGGCTGTGTCCTGCTGGCTCTGCTGTCGCAGGCTTTGGAAAAGCAAGCTGCCGTGGTGTGAGCCGCCTGCGTGGGCACAGCCACGTGGTAAAGAAGTGGGGGCGAACTGTGGGATCTGAAGGTGGCCCCGCCCCACCTCCCACGTATCAGCTCAGTGGAGGCCTCGGCCAGGGCTGACACCGCGATTGCAGCCTTGAGAGACCCCAGCAGAGGACCCCGCTAAGCTGTGCGTCTGGGCTGCTGACCCACAGGGATTGTGAATGATGTGTCTTAAGCCTCCAAGTTTGTTGTAATTTCTTATGCAGCAATAGAAAAGGAGCTCTGGGAAGGTGAAAGCTCCAGAAAGGGTACAGGTGCAGGGAGAGAAATGGTTAATCACGTCAACAGCACCATGCTATGTACAGTTTTAATTTTATTTTGGGCTCTTCTGTCTTTCGCTCTCTGGTCTGTGTTCCCATAGCATTTTATAACACACCTCACCTCACATGGTAATTATTTTAGTGCCCGTTTCACCAAACTAAGCTCTTTCAGGACAATTTTTATTTTGTTCATTTTTTCCTCTTCTCCAGAGCTTAAACTGTATATTGAGTGCTTCGGAGGAAAAGAGAGGATGGAATTTGATGACAACAAAAAAGTATGCCTATCAGTACTGCTGGAAAATAAATTGCCTTCACTTAACGGAAACAGAACATTTTCCCTTTAAAATATTCTCTGTCCACTCATGGAGCTTTTTGGTCCACTATGAAAGCCACTAGCTACATGCAGCTACTCAGCACTTCAAAGGTGGCTTGTCTGAATTGAGTTGTGCTGTAAGTATAAACTATACACTGGATTTTGAAGATGGTATGAAAAAAATGTAAGATAATTTGTTGATAATTTTATATTGATTTTAGTCTGAAATATATTTTAGGTATATTGGGTTAAATAAAATATTAAAATTATTTCCACCTTTAATTTTACCTTTTTCAGTGTAGCTCACAGAAAATTGAAACTTACATATGTTGGCAGTGCTGCATGTGTAACAGGTGATCCAAGTGATCCGGTCCCGGCTGAGTCACAGCCAGAGTCACTGGGGTATTGAGACCCAGCTTTTTCTCTGGCAGGTCACCCATCCTGCTAGAAACCTAGTTCAATACAAATCCAGCAGCGGCTACTCAGTCAGCATCCCAACCGAAATGTTTCTCTCTCAGCCTTATGTATGTTCTACCATGACTTAGGTGGAGACCATAGATCTGAGCTTTCTGATACGCTCCTGATTTTCAATTACAATTTCGTCCTATTTTTTCTGATGAAATACATATGTCCAATGAAATTTTTTGATATGAATATATATGCTTACTGTTTCTATGTCATAGAGCTTGTTGGGTTTTTAGTATCTATAGGTGAGTGAAATCTATTTTATTTTTTCCTTTCAATTTAGTTCCTGACTTTTTTTCTAAAGTTTTAATTTTAAAAAGGCACAGAGAAACCTAGATTTGGAGAGCCAATTCATATTGCGCTTCATGCAGAAAGGCTTTCTAGACTAGCACCACCGGGAGCTACTACACTCAAACTGCTATGAGTAATTAACCTTCTGGTGGGTTACGCATGGCCATTATCACCTTTTGCTAAGGACCAAAATGTCAAAGCCAACTGTGGACTTTCGCTGCCAGCAGAAACTTGTTCTAGAAATGACTGCTGCCTCGCACTACCAATTCTGAGCTACACCTGTCGGAGTGTGGTTTCCAAACAGCTGGGAGCTGGCAATCTCTCCTCGGATTTCCCCACAGGCCCACATTATCCTCACACTGCCGTGAGCTGCTGAGGGACCCCAACACTGGTAGCAGTGCAGGCTCATTGTTAGGAGTTTGCCGGGGGTCAGGTCTTGGTTGTTCCTCCCCAGATAATTCACCCATTAACCTGATTAAAATAATGCTAGTGCTCCTGTCCATTTCTTGATATTAATAATATTAGTAGGGGTGAATAAAATTTCATGTCAATTAAGTGAAGAAAACAGAAATGAATTCTTCCAGAAGTCCAGCTTAGACATGTGTTTGACAGTAAAAGACTTGCCTTCTAATGAGGGCAATATATTGAATTCTAGGATGTATCTCAACTCTGGAACTAATTTTCAATAGGATAGACTGTCCAATTTCCTGAAAAACATGCATATGTCAGAAAGGTTCACAGTATAAAAATGTGTTTACCCAGATGGCCCATTATAGACCACAGGCTCAGCTTGGAGAGAAAGAGAAAACTTACAAAAACATAAAACGTAGTTCTTTTTTCCCCTCAGGGATATTATTTAAGGCAACAAAATAAACCCATGCAGCAATTGCAAATGGAAGAACACATATCCAAACACCAGGACTAGGGCATCAGTCTCCTAAGAGCCCTTCCTGCCTCCAGGTCTGTCTCCCTGCTTCTAGGCTATGCCTTCGGGGATCAGGTTCCAGGCTTTCTTGCCAGCCTATGTCTGGTCCCCTGCCTTGCCCTTTATGCCACCCAACACCCAACTGCGA